>BQNB010101484.1:4843-24458 GCA_026074375.1 Tanacetum coccineum | reverse complement strand
ATGCTATCAAAGGGTTTATGGGCCATTTTAAGACTTTGGGCTTATTTGTCTTCATATAACACCTTAATGGGCTGACCCGGCCCATTAGATGGGTACGGGTGGCCCATTAAGTGTTTCTTCATTTTTGGCTTTGACTTTGACCTTTGACTTTTCCGGGTTGACTTTGGCTTTGATTCTTTTCACGCTTTTCCATTCCGTGTTTGGTTTTGTCCGTTTTTGCTTGATTTTTCGTCCTTTTCTCGGATATCCGTTTTCCTGCACAAGATAAGTGAAAACATACAAATACAATGTATTTTTGGTACGTTTTTTGTCATTTAAGTACGGTTTTAATGGAAAACGGTATGTGTAATTAAGCACATACCATGTGCTCATGCACTATAAAAAGATAAGATAAAATATAGAAAAAGGAATAAGAAAAATATTTTTTGAATTTTTAATAAAATAAAATAAAATGAAAATTATTTTTGATTTTTAATAGAGAAAATAAAATGAAAATATTTTTGGATTTTTATTTTTTTATATATTTTTTGTGTTTTATATTTTTAATAGATATAAAAATAACTTTCAAGGTGAAAGGATCTTCAAGGAATCCACCGTGAAACAAAACGTGATGATCGTAACAAAATCTCTTCGGCAGCGGCGCCAAAAACTGACGCGCACAAAATGTGTCGAGTAATATAATATAGTAATTCCCGTAGGATGTGAAAATTGCTTGAGGACAAATAATGATCAATCATCCGGAGTCGAAGTCCCAACGAGATTTGAATTGAAAATCACGTTTATGTTTTTAAAGTAAAATGCTTGATTATCTTTTAAGATTTTTGGTTTTTAAACTATTTTTAATACTAAGAAAATTATACTATTATTAATACTAGAATTATACTAATCCATTAAACTACGAGAATTATGCTAAAAATGATCTAAAAGATTTATAA
Organism: Tanacetum coccineum; assembly: GCA_026074375.1. NCBI lineage: Eukaryota > Viridiplantae > Streptophyta > Magnoliopsida > Asterales > Asteraceae > Tanacetum > Tanacetum coccineum. The sequence continues at coordinate 23,523 of BQNB010101484.1, read as the reverse complement.
GATGCAAATGCTTGTTAAGTGATGTGAAAAGTTCATTAAGTGTTAATTAAGGTTTATTAACGAATTAATTTTCTTAGAAAAGATAATTATCTCACAACGTTGGTTTATTTTAACAAAAACCTCTTAAAAAGATATTAATTACTAGATGTATAGTTTGACTATTTTTTCGGATTTTGCCCTTTAAAACATTTAAACCACAAATCTAAATAATAAAAGATTATTAATCAATTAAACCTTTTTTCAAATCCACACTTAATTCCCAAATCACTATATCACTTAACAAGCACTAATAAACTACTCACTAAGCATAATGATCAAATAAGCAAAGCTAAACATTTTATAATAATCTACACTAATTAATTGAAAAAGGATAGAAAATGGGACCGAATTGAAGAGCCGCAAATAAACGAGAACCACCCGATTTAATAAGCTAAAGAAAATAATCAAATTCTTTCTAGCTTACTAAATCCTTAAGCTCCACGCCTCATGAGTAGACCGGTACCAAGATCACAAAATAAAACACAAACTGTTAAAGTTAATACAATTATTTCAAATTCCAATATCTATTAACTTGGCCCAATGATCTAAAGATTCAAACCAAACGAAGGCCTATATTCCAAACTTAGCTCCATATAACGAATTCAATAAAGACCCAACAGAATTCTTCAAACCAAATCAAGCCCAACTGAAAATTATACAAACCAAAACAATAGCCTAGTAGGTGGGAATTGAGTTCCATTTACTTAAAATAAGCAAGCTTCAAAAAGAATAAGCTACAACTCAATAAGCCAATGTATACGATAAGCTCACAGAATAAGACACGATAGCAATTAAATGAACCACAAATTTCAAATTACTACAAGTAAGTAATGAAAACTAAACAAGCTAAAATGAAATAAGCACTAGAAATTCTTAACGAGACAAATAAACACTACGAGTAAGCAATCGAGAATTAATAAGTACTATAGTTATAAAGGTTTACTAGAACATGAATTCAAAAGAGTAAAAAGCTATAATGAAAACTACTAAAGATAATAAGCAATTTTATTCCACGAATCTAAATGAGAATCATTAAGCTATGTGAAATTTAAACCAATTAAGCATCAATAATCCCTAATAACCAAATGAAAATAGCAACTAGAAATTCGAATATGCTAAAGGCACTTAAACGACTTAAATCTCAACACGAATAATCAAATAAGCTAACGAAATGCATCTAAACAATATAAGCTCAAATGAAATTGAATAAGCTATTTAGAAGCTTATTAAATCAGATAAGATGAGCTTCTAAAAACACTAAAACCATATAAGCAAGAAAATAAGCTAGATTCGAGCTTATTCTAGCTTATTTCAATGAAATTTCCTTAAAAACTTATTAGATTGATTCAAATAGGAGATTATCAAAAAGCTTTTTAGGAGTTTTGAAATGAATAAGCTAAGGAAATAAGCTCACGAAATTAGCTTATTTAATAAGCTAACATGCGAAAAGAAAAACAAACTAATAAGCCATAATAATAAGCAAACCAATAATTCCAATAGGCTCAAACCATCTTCGATACAATATCTTAATAAGCTCTCGAATTAAGCTAGTTACAATAAGCCATAATTACTAAATAAGCTAAAACTAATTTGAAAATAAGCTAAATCTAAAAAGAAAATTTTTGAAAACTAAAAATCCTAATGTTCTCAACTTGAGGGGAGCGAGTTCCTTAAATAGCCAAATGGGGGGGGGGTACTTTTGTAAAATCATCCCAATCATTAGAGTATAATTCAGCCAATCATTGAGGAGCACGTTGCTTGCTTAACTCGTATGCTATACTTTCGCCCGTTTGATTCTTTGCATTTGAATTGAAAATTTATACCGATATGCTTCGCCACGTGGCTAAATCTTATTCGCCCATCCATTACTAATGCTCTGTCACGTGACCTCATTTTGATTTAATTAGGTAGCATGTGAGGGTGATGTAAGCATTATTGATCGAAACGAACCCAAAAATACCCGTTTTTTGCTTTGTTTTCAATCCATAGTACCTGCAAAACATAAAAATACCAAACAAACATATTTGCAAGATACTTATCCATATTTTAGATTTTTTAGTCTGATTAATAGTGTTTTACGGTGTAAAAAGGATGTGTATTTTAGCACACATCAAGCATCAATGGGGTGCCTAGCTTAGTTGCAATAGCACTCAAACCATCTTCTGTGAATTCAGTAATTGGAATGTTATGGATCTTAACCAAAACAGGTGCATTACACAAGTCCTCCTTTATAATATTTGCATCTGGTGACCACTTTTTCAGGATTAGTGGCATGTTACGAATTAACCACGGACCATTTTAAAGCATCGAGTTCATCCCATCATTAGAACTAAACTTGAAGAAAATCATACCATTGATGTTCATCATTGACCTGACAAGGCCATCTTTGCTCCATGCATTCTTAACATAGTTCTCAACAACAGGAAATGCTACTTGTTTACCCAAAAAGAACCCATAAACAGAATTGAAACACCGTCTATTAAGAATACTAACAAACTCCTTTGAGATAATTACATCCGCCCCATTACCAACCAGAGTAGGAAATGTATGAAAGTTAACTTGTTTCCTACTCGATTCACCTTTTAACAATGTTGCAAAAGAAACATACTCTGAATTAGTTCCAAGTGATGCACTACTCGGTTTATTTGAATCTAAACTCAAAGTCTTATCCAACACAGTCCTACCATTGGTAAATTTCCCATTTGTGGCTTCCAAAGTAGGATAACCAGCAACTTGTTTTGTATGATCAGTAGTTGGTTCCAGGTTCTGATCATCAATATTCAAACTTACATGTGGATCCTTCCTTTTTGTATTAGCATGCTTATCATTACGATCTAATGATGAACTAACAAACCCGTAACCGTATTCGAATCCTTTTTTCTTCCACCCCCTTTCCCTCCCGAATCCAAGATCCCTCTGTCCATGTTAAACCATGCAATCAGTGCTAAAAAACTCATGAAAATACAGCCCTAGTATACCACTATACTACGAACAACAACAACAATAACAACCCAAATCAAATACCCAACGCATACAATCTTGAAACCCTAACTCAAACAGAGATATTCAAGTATCAAGTCAGATCATAAGGTTTTGAACGCAATACAAATGGTAGCAGATCAACGAAGAATTAAGAAGACCAAAAAATTAAAACCCTAAAAATCTAAACAAACAAACCCTAATAACAACCCTAGATCCGACCTGCAGGCAATTAATCCTTGGGTTAATCACAAACAGAATAAGATATAAAGTTGAATTAGAATCAAATTAACGAAGTTTTTTAGGGTTCAATAGTCGCCTTAGTCGACACTTGGGAGAGAAAACGGGTTTTTCTCTATGAAAGGTTTTATGTGATGTACTCTTTTAACTAAAACTAAAACCTAAGTTATAGTTTAAGTAATAACTATGCTATACCAACTCATACTCATTCATGGACTTAGTTATATTTTTAGGGCTTTTTATGCCCTTGATACTCATATACTCACATGTTGAATTAAAATTAAGTAATTCAATCTTTAGTCATTCAAATATGTCTATGTATTGTTTGATTAATTGTTTTTTTCTTCTTGTTAATAAGTTAGGATAAATATAATTGTGTTTGCTTATAATTGCATGAAACCCAATTGAGAAGTTAGATCTATTGTTTCTTGTTAGTGGTGTGCACGTTAGGCATTAGAAAAGTAGCTATACGATATTACATTGGTGTAAATTTCAAGTGAAACATAACTAAGTAAGTGAAGCCATTTTGGTAAGATAATTAGATAAGCATTTAATGCGTATGATTTAACTATTGGGCAGGAGAAGTGTTTTCAGGGGCCCTTACTTAGGTGGTGATGTGCTGTCGTGTAGGGTCAATTAGTTGATTATCAACTTTTAAATTTATATTTAGCCGACAAACCTAAAACAACACTTTAACGAGCAGTGTACCCATTCAAGATGGAGTTCGCGGTAACTGAGGTGTCGAACACTAAGAGTGGAACATTAATCCTATATTCTATTAGTATTTTAATTAGTTCTAATTACTAGTAAAACCTATGCTATATACGTTGTCTAATGATATAGGGTTTTCAGCCTGAGACACTAGCACAGGTTTGGTGGAAACAAATATCAATTCAATACATAATAAACACAAAATAAGAAAATCAGAAGATAGAAAAGTGTTACAAGCCAAATGATAGAAAACTGTATTAGCCATATTAAATCCGATTCAATGCTGGTTTGTTTGTTTTAGTTCAATGATTTACTTATCTCAAAGCGGCGTATCATTCTTAAGACTTAGGCGGGACATCATCCTAAGACCTAGACACGATTAATCATGTCACAATTAACGCATCCACGTAAAGCATCCTTTAGTTTAATTATAATCTATCTTAGGGAATCAAAGCAGTGGTGATCCTGTTAAAACCCTAGCCTAACGGGACTTTACCCACTTATTGTTTGACGGTGTTTCATATACTGGTAGTCCACTATTCAAATCATTTTCAGTTAATTAAGAGCGTTATTGCTAAAACATAAACGAGTCACCTACCAGTCCAACGAAGCTCATAATTTAAAGACAAAGACAGAACGTTATTTGTGATCCGATTTTTCTAGTAATATTAAACACGATATAGACAGCTATCCCGGTATCTAGATTACTTGGTCTGTATCACTAGATCCAGTTGAATGATAGGTCGCATATTTAAACACATAAACAAGTATGAGGTGATAAATATAACTAAACAATCAATGATAAATTAAGAAATCGATTTTAAAACAAACCAAACATTGAACTTTCATTATGGCTAATACCCGATGGTATTAGCCCACAACCATTGTAATTATACAAGCGTAATCACACAATGAAAATTAAACGACTAAGAGAGTAAAAATTACACGATGTCTTCTATGGATTCATGATCAATGCTTGACGTTGGTGGCTGATCTTCTCTTTTAAAATTCGTCTTTAATGAGTAAGGTATAAAGAATATGAAATTGCACACTGAAAACTCGTTTTTGAGTCTTCTATTTATAGTGTCTGAAAAAGACTCGATACGCCGTATCTGGCAAGGTCGATACGGCATATTGGGTTAGATTCCTTGGAGTGCGTGCTACGTTTATAATCAATCAGTGATATCATTCCCAATTCATTTGATTTTCTGTATCTTTGAATATTTATCTTCATGGATACGATGTATGTAGGCAGAAGGGATACGCCGTATTGGGAATTGGTCAAACGCGTTTTCTTGTGAAGTCTTGGCGCGAATACACCATATATCTTTTGTTGGATACGGCGTATTGGTCAGAAATAAGCGTTCTTTAAATATCTTCGTTTTAGCTCCAAATTATGCGCCTTTTAGCTTTTCTTCACAAAACACTTTTGAATTACTGCATTTATCAACTTTAAAGCAATTAAGTACCAAATATTGCAATAATTATATAAAAGTGGGCAAAACAGATAGGATAAATGATATAATAAAGTGATGTTATTTGATGTCATCAAATATCCCCCCAATTGAATCCTACTTGTCCTCAAGTAGACCTTAGAAAAAGTTTTAGTTTATGAAAATGTGTCCCAATTAAAGTTTTGGATTTTCGGTTTAAGCATCATTTTGTCCTAATCACCTATACATAACCAAGCTTCTCATGAAATATGGAAATGAAAACACTCAGATCACTTGACTAATCTAGGGTGCAACATTTGATTGGTAAGCTCAATTGCTCAGTCGTGATTAGTTTCGTATCATAGGCTTGGCAAGGATACACATCTCCACCGCTATTGCTAAGGAGAAACAAGTCAAAAGCTAAATTGGGTTAAGAAGGCTTAGGTTTGATCATTCAACAATCTTTCACCATAAGTACCAAACCAACAAGGTAGATGTACCATACATACATGGCCGTAACAACGAAATAGACACATATAATCTGATCACATCCCTATTCGTGTTTAACTAGCAATTAGAATGAAGAATGATATAGGGTAGGGAGCTTCTAACTTTCACCAAAAGTCGTCATCCAACAAGGCAGCTGAGACATGCATACATGGCCGTAATGATGGAATAGACATGCATGCTCGAACAAGTCCTCGTTCGAGTAGACACTAAGGTTAGTTGCTAGGAAAGGGAAGTAAAATAGGTGTTAAGTAAAATTTACAAAACAAATAGATTAAGCAAAAAAATAAGATACGGTTGCTAGTAACTTTCCCTTGACCGTTCCATGACAAAGACTCAAACATATAGACAGACGCCTCGATCACAGAAATGACAAAGACAACCTAAGTTGGCATTCCCATAACGGTCAACTTCTCTTACATCCCACTCTTTACATACTTTTACATAAGTGGTGATATTAGGCACTTTTTACAAGACTTTACATCGTTGATTTTTGTAACGTGTAGGGAATTAAAGGTTTACACTTTGTACTTCCAAGCCAAAATTTTACACTACTTGAGTTATAACTAACAGTACTAAGTAGTTAGTACTGCTAGAGTAAAGTTAATACTGCCAGTATTATCTTAACACTGCTGCATGAAGATTAAGACTGTTGAAGAGATAATGACGTGTTTAGTGATATGTATGGACTTATTCAATATATATCTTATATAGTTAGAAGATATGTTGATATCTTGTAGAATTTTAGAAGATTTGTAGTTATCTTGAAAAGGACTCCTTGGTGTATAAAAGGAGATCCTAGGTTATGGTTTTAGATCATCACATCATAGACACATTCATAGCTTCAAGGTTGTAAACCCTAGTACTAGACAGAGTACTCGTATTATTTATCATAATAATATTGGAGCTTTTTGATTATATCATTGTTCATATAGTTTACTACATTGTTAATATAAATCACTGTTACATTGATATTCTTCTAAGTATTAAAGAGCAGATTCTGCATACTCTTTAGTATTAACAAAGTTTCTAGCATAGTTGTCTTGAATATATTCAATACAACTAAGCCTTTTACAAGGTTAGCAAGATCTGAGTTGGGATCAACAAGTGGTATCAGAGTTTGTGTTCTGAAACTTTAATCTAGAAGAAACTAACAAGAAGATCTCTTTACTCACAAGGAAGAGATGGATCTAGAAACTGCCCAAACTAATACTACTGCAAAGTTGCCCCTTCTCAAACAGGGTGAATATGATATGTGGAAGCTAAGAATTAAGCAATACTTTCAAGTACAAGACTATGCTCTATGGGATGTCATAGAGAATGGAAACTCATTCAAACTAGCAGCTCAAACAACAACAAATGTTGATGGTTCCTCAACTACATTAATACCAGGTCCTGTAACTGCTGATGAAAAATATGTGAAGGCAAGAAGTATGTTGCTAATGGCACTTCCAAATAAACATCTACTGACATTTAATCAGTACAAGGATGCCAAGACTTTGTTTGCTGCTATACAAACAAGATTTGGTGGTAATGACACCACAAAGAAGACTCAAAAAGACTCTTCTAAAACAAATTATGAGAACTTTAGTGCTCCAATCATAGAGTCTCTTGATTATATTTTTAAACAGGCATTTAGAGATTAGTAGGTCAGCTTGGCTATCCTTGGTGAAAATATTTCACAAGAAGATCTTAATTTGAAATTTTTGAGAAGTCTGCCTTCTGAATGGAATACTCATGTTGTGGTCTGGAGGAATAAACCTGATCTAGACACAATGAGCTTTGATGATCTCTACAACAATTTCAAGATTGTTAAACAAGAGGTTAAAGGAACTGCAAGCTCAAGCTCAAGCTCAAGTTCTCAGAACTTAGCTTTTGTGTCATCTACTAGCAGTACTAATGAAGTTAATACTGCTTATGGAGTTAGTACTGCTAATTACTCAAGTTAGCAACTATAGTACTCAAGTTAGTACTGCTAACTTAAGTGATGACACTGTTTATGCATTTTTGGCCAGTCAACCAAACAGATCTCATCTTGTACATGAGGACCTTGAACAAATCCATGAAGATGACTTAGAAGAGATGGATTTGAAGTGGCAGTTAGCATTGCTGAGCATGAGGACAAAAATTTTTCTAAAAAACGGTAGACAAGATTTTATCTATCAATTAGGAGTGACACAGTTGGAATATGACACGTCAAAGGTGAGTGTTCAATCAACTGTAAATAGTTTAGGACCACATTGCCAAGGAATGTAGTGACCTGAAATCAAGATAACAGGAGGCAAGAATCAAGACAGCTCTAAGAATGACTAATAAATGTGGAAAAAAATTTCTTTTCAAATCCATGGTGGCTATTGATGACGGTTTTGGAACAAGAGCTTTAATGGCAGAAGAAGAAATCCCTACAGACATGGCTCTTATGGCTTTTTCAGACATTGAGGTACATAATGATAAAACTTGTTCAAAAACCTGTCTAAAAAGCTTTGAAACTCTGAAAACCTCCAACTTGATGAGATTTAAGAATCAGAAGTTGACACAAATCTGAGTTTCAATCTAGCTACTTAAAAAGAGGTTTACATCTGTAGAAGAACAACTTGTCTTTACAAAAAGAATGAGGTTCTATTTTGTGAGCAACTTGTTGTTCTAAAAAGAGATATCTCATATAAGGACTCTGAAATTAGTGTGCTTAAAAGTGAGTTAGAAAATCTTAAGCAAGAAAGAGAAAACAATCAACTTAAGATTGAAAATTTTGATAATGCTTCTAAGAGTCTAGACAAATTAATAGGGAGTTAGATACCTGATAAAAGTAGAAAAGGTATAGAGTTAGTACTAATAACATTCAAGTTAGCACTGTTAGCACTCAAGTTAGCACTGCTAGTACTCAAGTTAGTACTGCTAGCTTAAGTGATGCTACTGTTTATGCATTTTTGGCCAATCAACTAAATGGGTCTTAACTTGTACATGAGGACCTTAAGAAAATCCATGAAGATGACTTAGAAGAGATGGATTTGAAGTGGCAAATGTAAAGAGGCCAATCAACTAAACGGGTCTTAAAAGAGTCTAGACAAATGTAAAGAGGCCCTATTAAATGAGAACAACATTAACTAACAAAAATTTCAGTCAAACAGTTAATACTACTAAAGAAAATTTTTATACTGCTAGGCCAAAAGCAGTTAATACTGCTTGGCCAAATACAACAATAGTTAATGCTGTCAGGGCAAATCAGGTTAATGCTGTTAAGGCCACAACATGTTGGGTTTGGAGACCTACCAAACTTAATAGTGCATCAATTACTTTCAAGAGACATAATTATGTTGATGCACGAGGCAAATCTAAGTCAGTGATGACTTGGGTCCCCAAAGGAAACTAATTTCCTTATTTTATGTGCAGGTCATCCACAAATAGAAGATCAAGGATATGTTGACAGTGGATGCTCAAGGCACATGACAGGCAACATCTCCTATCTCTCAGACTTCAAAGCATTTGATGGAAGATATGTTACATTTGGGGGAGGAGCCAAAGGAGGAAGAATTACTGGTAAATGAACTCTTAAAACTGGTAAGCTTGATTTTAAGGATGTGTACTTTATCAAGGAGTTATAGTTTAACCTTCTTAGTGTTTCACAGATGTGTGACAAAAAGAACAGTGTTCTTTTTACTGACACTGGATGTTTTATTTTATCTCCTGACTTTAAGTTAGCTGATAAAAGTAAGGTTTTACTTAAAGTTCCTAGAAAGAACAATATATATAGTGTTGATATGAAGAACGTTGTTCCTAAAAAGATTTTAACATGTCTTGTTGTAAAAGCCACACTTGATGAATCAATGCTATGGCATAAGAGGCTTGGTCATGTAAACTTTAAAACTATTAATAAACTTGTTAAGGATAATCTTGTGAGAGGTTTGCCCTCAAAACATTTTGAAAATGATCAAACTTGTGTTGCTTGTCTTAAGGGAAAGCAACACAAAGCCTCTTGTAAGTCTAAGATTCAGAACTCTATTTCTCAACCTTTATTCATGTTGCATATGGACTTGTTTGGTCCAACTTTTATGAGCAGCTTAATGAATAAGAAATACTGTCTAGTTGTCACTGATGATTATAGCAGATTTACTTGGGTTTTCTTTTTAGCATCTAAGGATGAAACTAGTGGCATTCTTAAGAGCTTTATAACTCAGATAGAAAATCTAGTTGATAAGAAAGTAAAAATAATCAGATGTGACAATGGAACAGAATTCAAAAATAGAGTTATGAGTGAGTTTTGTGAAAAGAAAGGCATTAAGAAGGAATTTAGTATAGCTAGAACTCCTCAGCAAAATGGTGTTGCTGAGAGAAGAAATAGGACACTAATTGAGGCTGCTAGAACCATGTTAGCTGACTCTAAGTTACCTACTACATTTTGGGCTGAAGCAGTTAATACTGCTTGCTATGTGCAGAATAGGGTATTAGTAGTCAAGCCTCATAACAAGACCCCTTATGAACTCTTTAGAGGTAGAACACCTTCTCTAAGCTTCATGAAACCATTTGGGTGTCATGTTACCATTCTTAATACCTTAGATCATTTAGGCAAGTTTGATGGAAAGTCTGATGATGGATTCTTTGTTGGATACTCATTGAATAGTAAGGCTTTTAGAGTATACAACATTAGAACTAGGAAAGTAGAAGAAAACTTGCATGTTAGGTTCTTGGAGGATAAGCCTATTGTTGCAGGTGATGGACCAAAGTGGCTATTTGATATTGATGTTCTAACAGAATCAATGAATTATGTGCCAGTTGTTGCAGGAACAAACTCTAATGATTTTATAGGTACTGGTATGTGCTTAATTACACATACCATTTTCCATTAAAAACGGACTTAAACGACCAAAAACGCACATAAAATGCCATATATATGCTTGTTTTTATGTTTGTACTTTGCAGGTAACGGATATCCGACAAAAGGACGAAAAATGAAGCCAAAAACGATAAAACAGAGCACGGAATGGAAGAGCGTAAAAAAGACAAAGTCAAAATCGAAGTCAAAGACCAAAAAGTCAATGGTCAAAGCCGAAGCCAACTAATGGGCCGGTCAGCCCATTAGTATTTTACATGAAGACATAAAAGCCCAAAACCCTATCAAAATCTAAACTGGCCCAAGTCTTATAAAACCCCAAAACAGCAAAACAATAGTTATTTTCATTACTTCGTTAGTCCTCAAAGGACTATGGGTGCAAATGAAATATATAACCTCAGGGACTGATATTGCCAACTCCATTATAACTTCTACACCACAAGGACCAACCATGTAACGCCACCACACACCTTGAGGGACTAAATATGTCAAATCCCTGAACACTTACCCTGCACCAAAAACTAATCCAGTTAAACTCCATTTCCCGCCAAACTCTTAACCCTATTTATCCATCTTTTTCACCGTACACTCTGCAACACCACGACAAAACCCAACACCCAAACAAACCCATCACTCTCATAAACCCCACCCCCACATGGGCTCACATCCACCTTGGGAATCCTCTCTATTCCTATTGGTTGAAGGTTAAGACAAGAAAATGGAGGGTTGAGATCTATGGACTTGGGCAGCAAGCTAAATGAATGGTTTTGATGATGCTTTGAAGTCTCTCTCTCAACAAGCACAAGAAACACAAAGCAAAGACCTCATAGTTTATATAAAAGGAAAGAAGACAGAGAACAAAAACATTAACTAGGAGTAGAATAGATTTAATTTTGATGTTTTTTATGTTCTATGTGCGTTTAAATTCTGTCATTTAATTTTAGTCTTGTAAAACCTTTCACTATTTTAATGAGAATTTAAGTCTATTGCAAAAATTGTCTTTTAAATTGTATGTACTCAAGCTAATTTATGTTCACAAGCTTTTTCTATAAGCTCTTATAAGCTCATTCAACTGTTTTATTCATTCAAGCTTTTCCAAAAGCTTTTTATAAGTCTACTATTTAATTAAGAAAGAATTGAAATTTTGGGCAATTGGAGCATGGTAATAATTGAAGGCCATGGTTAGAGCTTATTGGTAAGCACAAGGGATTGTTAGAAAAGTTTTTGGGTGTTAAGCTCCTGCCAAAAAGCAATTTAGACCTTTAAGATCTTATATTTTCTTAACATAATTTTTATATATGCTTTATTTTTGCCTTATATGCTTAAATGTCTTTATAATTCATATTGAATTTAGTTTGATGCCATGTTTTGTTCTGTTTTAGTTGAATATTAAATTTTGGAATCTAAAAGGGGTGTTTGGGTCAAGTTAAAAAAAAAATGGGTAAAATTTGTATTTATAAAACCATTGGGTCAACTAGCCAACCTAAACAAGCATTTTTAAATTGTGTTCAATCTATTTTTCAAAGTTTTAAGCTTTAAATCTTGTTTTTAAGGTTTTTCTTAAAGGCTCTTCAAAACTGTTTTGCCAAAACAGTCCATGAAGTGCTTCTTTGATTTGGTTTTTTAAAATCATATCTTGAGTCTTGTTCTAGTGTCCATTTGTAGTGTAAAATGCAGTAGTTAGTTGTTGGTTTAAGTTAATTTTTGTTGGTAAAAAACCTGTCCAAATTCATAGTTCACTTTTTCAAAGTCTTAAAAGTCTTTATTTCAAATTCATTTTTAGCTTAGCAAAAATCCTTTTTAGAATCTGTACTTGGGAGCATAAGCTCTTTGATTGTTGTTTTACATCTGTTTTAACTAATTTTAAAAGTTTAAGCTTATTTCCTAGCTTTAATTTAGGGCTGCAAGTAGTTGTTTTTGCCTTTTCAAAAAAAAAATCAGTATATGCTATGCAAAACAACCATTTTCTCTTAGGTTTTTCATAGTTTAAAGATGTTTCAAAATGCTTTTTGTTTGTGGATTCTTGGAGCTTATAAGATGAGCTTCAAGGCTATATAAGCCTTAAGCCCATAAGTATCCTTTATGTTGCTTAAATTTAAACTCAAATGTTGTCCCATTAGGCTGTTTGGCTCATAGGTTTGCCCTTTTTGCTTATTAGCTTTTCTTTGTTTATGTGCTTGTTATCTTTGTTTAATCTTGTTCACAAATGCTTTTTAGATGTATCTTGATATCTGCCTATGCTTATTTCCCTTTGCCTTTTGCTTAATAGTCTTAAAATAGCATAGCAGTTTAAGCCCCATTAGCTTTAGATCCTTTTCAAGCTTTCTGTCATTTTTTGCTTATTTTCCTATCTTATTTTTGATTCCCCATGCTTATTAGGTTTAGCACATTAGTTGTTTAAGTTTATTTTCCCTTTTTATGCTTATTGTGTTTTAAAAAGCCAAGTAGTTTAAGCACTTTTTGCCTTAGTCTTAAAAAGTTAATTCTATCTGTTTTAAAAGCTTATTTTCCAGCTTATTTTTAATGTTTCAGAAAAAGTTGTAGTAAAGAGATGTGCTTATTTTGATGTGTTTTTTTTGTGTGTGTAAAAAGAAAATTAAAACAAAAATGGTTTTAAAAAAGGGTGAGGCATGGGGTTCGAACCCATGACCTCCCCCTTTCACACAAGCACCTCAACACTGAACTCTACTACAAAGTCGCCCTTGGGTCTTTTCTGTCAAAGCTTGCACTAAATATTCTTTTAATCCTTTTTCACCATTTTAAGCTATCAACCATTTGTGGCTTATTTTTAAGCTCTTTTCCAAAAATCTTATTTTTCCTGGATTCTACATACTTTAAGCTATTTTCCTGTACTTTTTTTTATATTTTTCCCATTTTATTTACTATTTTTAATGAATTTTTCTTTTTAAAACAGTTTTTAAATCATAATAAATAAAATAAAAGTCAAAAAATAAAATTCTTTTGTTTTAAAATTTTCTTTTATCATGTAGGACCTAGGAAAATTAAATTTTCATTTGTAGGGTTAAAATTTTACAATTTCGTTTTTTAAAGAACGAGTTTCGATCCCGTTCTCGTTTTTCGTGTTTTAAGCTCAAATCACTTTCGTTTTTGGTCTAGTTTTCTTTGTTCTTACATTTTAGTCACTTAGGATTTATAAAAAGTAAAAAAAAATCACTTTAGGATTAAAATTTGATAAATTAGGTTTTTAAGTCGCGTTTTTACGTTCCTGTTTTAGGTTTTAACTTAAATTGCTTTCGTTTTTCTTTTACTTGTTTTTGCATTTTTAATTATAGAAATAGAATCCAATCAAATCTTTGATCATTCAAGCATTGTTCACTAACCGACACTCGATTTTTAAATTCACGCCTCGTCGGGAAGAACGACCCGGGTCCGGTTTTAAACTTTGTGGATAACGAAGTGAGAAACCGATACTTCCGGAATACTATACTATTATTGATATTATCATATTTATTATATATTTATATATAGTAAAGGACACGAATCAGGTACACAAGAAAGTATTGGTGCAGGTCAATCTAACAAGGAGACAAGATCTAGCCAAGATTACATTTTAATGCCACTATGGAAAGATGGTACGCGATCTTCTCTGTCCGCACACATTCAATTTCATAAGCTCACTTGACACTATCAAGATTCAACTTCAGCATTATCTTACACATTTCTATCAGATCTACGAAATCCAAATCTCACGTACACATCAACTAGCACTACATTCCTCTCACATGAGCGAGATGACGACATCAAGCGAGCTAACCGACACTGCCGTATTTATGACAGTGATCCAAGCTAAGACTCTCCACTGATCTCTCTTCAATTCGACCCTGCCTTCTCCCACATGCATATCACAGCAAATACTATGGACCTCTCACCTGCTATCAATCCACACGCGAGATCAGTCTGGATAACGAACAGCTAACTATCTCTACACGACCGTATACTCGAGATTCTCCGTAGAGAACGCCACCTGAGATGCCTATAAATCATTGATATGTGTCAACATCTCTCATTGTATAGAATCTTTTATATTTTTTATAGTAAAAGGGACACATATCGTATGTGACTAGTTTTTGTGAGTGCATAGACTATTGTTGAGAGCGTAGCAACAAACCCTATGAGATCTACTACTTCTCTACAGCTATGACATCACATGACTGCGACAGCCAAGAACTAACTATTTGATACATATGCGCTCTCTGGATTAAGGCGAACTGAGTAGGATTCTCCCCTATGTGATTCTGACCTCTATTCCTCAAGCAGAGTCCTTTGCTAACTCTATGTAGAGCGCACAGATAAAGCTCACCTCTTGAAATCCGACTCAATCTCTAGCCATGCACCTCGAGACTTGAGTATACGCGAATCACAAGCATGCATGCCACTGGATGTTACATGAGCAGACATCTGGCGCGAGTCAGACACACACAGAAGAAGCGACTGACCTCAAGATAGGTAATTACTAGGGCTTACACCCCGCCAGGCCTTTTACTGTGTTTCTTAACTATCAAACTGTTGGAGCGACCAACAGGATGATTTGCACATAGCGAGCAGTCACATACTGCATGCGAATATGCTTTTCTCTCTTTCTACAATAATATTCATAGGTTGCTCCTACAATTAGAGTAGACACACTAGGGCCTCCAGTACCTAGAGCGACCAGTGACTAAACCAGACATGTTTTCTTTCAGAACTAATGCTACACTTGAAGCCACACATGCTGATTACTTTGAAGATGAAACATAAGTGGATATGAGCAATATTTCTACCACATATCCAGTTCCTTCTACTCCAAATACAAGAATTCATAAAGATCATTCACTTGATAATGTGATTGGTGATGTGCAATCTAGTGTATAAACAAGGAGAATGACAAAGACTACAAATGATCAAGGGTTTATTAGTGCTATTTATGAAGGGAAAACTCATGAAGACCTTCATACTTGTCTATTTGCTTGTTTCCTATCCCAGGAAGAACCCAAAAGGATTGCCAAAGCTCTAAGTGATTCAGCTTGGGTAGAAGCAATGTAGGAAGAGCTCTAGTAGATTTACCTAAAGGAAAAAAGGGCCATTGGTACAAAATGGATTTTTAGAAATAAGAAAGATGAGAGAGGCATATTCATCAAGAACAAGGAAAGGCTGGTTGCTCAGGGATATAGTCAAGAAGAAGGCATAGACTATGATGAAGTTTTTGCCCCTGTAGCAAGAATTGGGGCAATAAGACTGTTCTTAGCTTATGCTTCCTTTATGGGATTTATGGTGTATCAGATGGACGTGAAGAGTGCTTTCCTTTATGGTAAGATTGAAGAGAAGGTATATGTGTATCAGCCTTTAGGGTTTGAAGATCCTGACAATACAAACAAAGTCTACAAGGTGGTGAAAGCACTTTATGGTTTGCATCAAGCTCCAAGAGCCTGTATGAAACCTAGGCCAAGTACTTATTAGACAATGGGTTTCACAGAGGAAAGATTGATTAGACCTTGTTTATCAAGAAGCAAAAAGGGGATATTTTGCTTGTAGAGGTCTATGTTGATGACATTATCTTTGGCTTTACAAAGAAGGAGTTGTGTATTGAATTTGAGAAACTGATGCATGACCAATTCTAGATGAAATCTATGGGAGAACTCACTTTCTTCTTAGGTTTGCAAGTGAAGCAGAAAGAAGATGGAATTTTTATCAGCCAGGATAAATAAGTAGCTGACATATTAAGCAAGTTTGGTTTTACAGATGTCAAGACAGCTAGCACACCCATGGATACAGAAAAGCCGTTGCTCAAAAACTCAGATGGTGATGATGTTGATGTTCATCTCTACAAGTCAATGATTGGATCATTGATGTATCTTGCATCATCCAGGCCAAATATTATGTTTGCAGTATGTGCATGTGCCAGATTTCAAGTTACACCTAAAGTTTCACACTCACATGCTGTAAAAAGGATTTTTAGGTATCTAAAAGGCCAACCCAAATTAGGTCTTTGGTATCCTAGAGATTCTCCCTTTGATCTGGTGGCATATTCTGATAGTGACTATGCTGGAGCTAGTTTAGATAGGAAATCAACAACATGAGGTTGTCAGTTCCTAGGATGCAGATTGATATCATGGCAGTGCAAAAAGAAAAATGTGGTTGCCACCTCCTCTACTGAAGTTGAATATGTGGCTGCTGCTAGTTGCTGTGGACAAGTACTCTGGATTTAGAATAAAATGTTGGATTATGGGTATAATTTTATGCATACCATGATTAATATTGACAATAACAGTACTATATGTATTGTTAAGAATCCTGTTTCTCATACTTAAACAAAATACATAGAGATTAGATATTATTTTATAAGAGGCTTCAATGATAAAAAGTTAATTCAAGTGGTTAAAATACACACAGATAACAATTTTGCAGACTTACTTACAAAAGCTTTAGATGTGGGAAGGTTTCAATACTTGGTTGCAAGTATTGGAATGCTAAACCCTTAAAGTTTTAATCTCTTTGTGTCTTTGTAAAGTTTTGTAAAGGATTAATACTGTTAATTGTGTCACTTAGTACTGCTAAGTATAATTAGTACTGTTAGTTATACTTAAGACTGCTTGTTAAAACTGTTAGTTATAATTACTACTGTTTAGAAGAAAATGCTTTGGTTGTGTTTTCTTGGTTTTGGACTAACACTTGCAGGATAAGGAAAGTAGTATGATTGGAACTGGTGATACAAGTAGTGGAGTTTGTTGAAGTTTACTGCTGATTAATGATAGAATGGATTTAGGGATAACTTGACAAGGGTTAATGCTAAGTTTACACCTGAGTAAGGAAGTCTTTTAAATCTTTTTCTTGAAATCAAATTTATGTCTGTCAGTGAGCTTAAAAGAATTGAAAGATATTGTGAGCTAAAAAACAGAAAGAGAGACGTGTGATACAAAAACAGATAGAGTGAATCAGTGAGAAAAAGAATTGAGAGATATTGTGAGCTGAAAAACAGAAAGAGAGATGTGTGATAAAAAACAGATAGAGTGAATCAGTGAGAAAAAGAATTGAGAGATATTGTGAGCTAAAAAACAGAAAGAGAGATGTATGATGCAAAAACAGATAGAGTGAATCAGTGAGAAAAAGAATTGAGAGAAATAGTGAGAATAAAAACAAAAAGAGAGCTTGTGAGAATCAAGATTGATGATGGAAATTCTTTTTGAACGAAATTAAGGTTAAAATTGGTATCTCCAAAGTTAGTACCGCTGGACATAACTTAGTACTGCTAGGCTAAATTTTAGTACTGCTAAAAGACCGTTAGTACTGTTTGGGGTATAACAGAATTTTTCATTAAATATAGCCGTTGAGATATTTCCGCCAACTACTTCGCTTATAGGTTTCCTTAATTTGGATAATTTTTGATCTTTCTATAAATCCTTCGATTACTTCAAGATAAGAACAACTTTTATTCAGTCGGTCCAATCAAAACCTTAAGTGTAACCTATATTATCTCAATTAACTCTACCAAACACTCATTCTCTCATAAACAATCATCTCCCAGCACACTAATCAGTCCTTTCTCAATCAATGGTGAATTTGGAATTCTATGACAAGCACAACATGGTTGCCTACTTACAGAAGTCAGAAGGAAGTGAAGGATTTCATCAGATAGTTGATTTTCTCACTGCAAGTCACATTAGGTATGCCCTCACGGAAAGTCCAACTATCCATGTTTCTCTCATAGAACAGTTTGGCAAACTGCTACTGCAAGCACACTTGAGAATAGAGACATGGAAATCACTGCTACAATAGATGAGAAAGTCAAGGTTGTTTCTAAGGCATCTATTAGAAGACATCTCAAGTTAGAAGACTCTGATGGTATTAGTGATCTGCCTACTATAGAAATTTTTGAGCAACTTGCTCTAATGGGGTATGTGTCCAATTCTGATAACTTAACTTTTCAAAAGGGACACTTTTCCCCT
>BQNB010101483.1:0-24459 GCA_026074375.1 Tanacetum coccineum | reverse complement strand
CTTCAAAAGCTAATTAGTCAACTGCAGATGCATGGTGAAGTTATCCCTCAAGAAGACATCAATCAGAAGTTATTGAGAAGTTTGTCACAAGAATGGACTATGCATACTATTATGTGGAGGAACAAACCAGAGATTAAGACATTGAGTTTGGATGACCTCTTCAACAACCTGAAGGCTTATGAATCAGAGGTCAAGGGGACATCTAGCTCAACCACAAACTCACACAATGTAGCCTTTCTGTCCTCTAGCAGCACCAACAGTGCAGCTAGTGTAGTTAATACCGCTCAGGGTGTTACTATTGCTAGCACTCAGGGTGCTACTGATAGCTCAACAACTATTGAAAATTTGAGTGATGCTATAATTTATTCCTTCTTTGCTATCCAATCAAGTATTCTACAGCTTGATAATGAAGATCTATAACAAATCCATTCTGATGATCTAGAAGAGATAGACTTGAGGTGGAACATTGCTATGCTGACTATGAGGGCAAGAATATTCCTAAAGAATACTGGAAGGAAGATGGACATGGCCAACAAAGAAATAATTAGGTTTGACAAGTCCAAAGTGAAATGTTTTAACTGCCAAAAGAGAGGACACTTTGCAAGGGAGTGCAGGGCACCCAAGAATCAAGACAGCAGAAATAGGGAGCCTACCAGAAGGACTGTGCCAGTTGAGACAACTACATCAAATGCCTTAGTGTCTTAGTGTGATAGCTTTGGCTATTATTAGAGTGACCAAGTAGAAGAAGGTCCAACCAATTTTGCTCTCATGGCTTATTCTTCAACAAGTTCAAGTTCTTCTACAAACTCTGAGGTATCTAATGACTCAAATTGTTGTTCATCTTGTTTAAAATGTGTAAAAGATATAAAAGAACAAAATGAACAATTATTTAAAGACTTAAGAACAACTAGGGTAAGTGTTGTCTCTTATAAAACTAGTTTAGAATCTATAGAAGCTAGACTGTTAGTCTTTAAGAAAAATAATTATGTGTATGAGGAAGATATAAAACTCTTAAAACGTGAAATCTATTTAAGAGATTTAGATATTACAAAGCTTAAAAGGAAGTTAGAGTTGGCTACAAAAGAAAAAGATAAGATTGAACTTACAGTACAAAAATTTGAAAATTCATCAAAAAACCTAAGTAAACTTCTAGACAGACAGATAATGGATAAGTGTAAAACAGGATTAGGGTATAATGCTGTCCTACCTCCCTATACTAGGAATTTTATGCCACCAAGATCTGATTTAGTTTATCCTAGTTTAGATGATTTTGTTGATGAGTCTGTTAGTGAGTCAGTAGTTAAAAAGCCTACTGTCAAGATTAATGAACCTGAGACTGCTAGAAAAGAAAATAGAGCCCCAATTATTAAGGATTGGGTATCTGATAGTGATGAAGAAAATGTGCCTAAGGTTAAAACAGTTAAGATGTTTAATAAACCTAGTTTTGCTAAGATAAAATTTGTTAAGTCTACTGAGCAAGTAAAATCTCATAGGAAAATATCAGTTGATAAAAATAGGTAAAACATACCTAGTCCTAGAGGGAACAAGAGAAACTGGAACCAACAGATGTCTCAAATATTAGGAAATGATTTTGAGATGTTCAACAAAGCTTGTCATGTGTGGGGTAGTTTTGATCATTTAAAGAATGATTGCAATAACTGGTATAATAATGGAAGATTTGCAAAACTAATTTGGACCAATGTTCAAAGGGTAAACAAACAAAATTTCTCAAAATTAACTCACCCCAGTCAAAAAAGGAACATGATTCCAAGAACAGTCTTAACTAGGTCTGGCCCAATTTCACTTAATACTGATAGACCAGTTAATACTGTTCAATCAAGAACAGCAGTGAATAATGCAGGACCCATAAAAAATGTTATTAATAATGCATATTTACACTACAAGAAATCCCTTTTACAATATAAACCAGCCAGCTAATAATAGTAATTTCACTAAAAAGGTTAATATTGTTAAGGGAATAAGGGTTAATATTGCTAGGCCAAAAGCAATACTTAGTGCTGTTAAGGAACAAGGGAAATGCTGTTAAGGCCTTAGCATGTTGGGTTTGGAGACCAAAGCATAAAGTTTAAGATCATGTCTCTAGAAACAATGGTGCATCAATGTCCTTTAAAAGATTTAACTATATTGATGCACAAGGCAGATCCAAGTCAGTAATGGCTTGGGTCCCCAAAAGAAACTAATTTTCTTACCATTATGTGCAGTGCAATCCACAATAAGATTTTAAGAATAAAGGAGTGATTGACAGTGGATGTTCTAGGCACATGACAAGAAACAGATCATATCTTATAGATTATGAAGAAATTGATGGAGGATTTGTTGCCTTTAGAGGTAATTCCAAAGGAGGGAAAATTGCTGGGAAAGGTAAAATACAAACTAGTAAATTGGATTTTAAAGATGTGTATTTTGTAAAGGAACTAAAGTTTAACCTTTGCAGTGTCTCACAAATGCGTGACAAGAAGAATAATGTTCTTTTTACTAATACTGAATGTGTTGTTCTATCTCCAGACTTTAAGTTAATTAATGAAAGTCATGTTTTGCTTAAAGTTTCCAGAAAGGATAACATGTATAATGTTGATTTAAATAATGTTATTCCTCAAGGAGGTCTCATTTGTCTCTTTGCAAAAGCCACACCAGATGAATCTAATCTTTGGCATAGGAGGCTTGGACATGTAAAATTTCCAAAACAATGAATAAACAGTAAGGAGGGAAGCCTGTAAGAGGTTTACACTTTTAAAAAAGTTTTTGAAATTAATCATACCTGTGTTTGCGTGTCAGAAGGGAAAGTAATTACAGAGCTTCCTTGTAAACCAAAACAGTCCAGTTAATAAAATTAGCCAACCATTACAAATGTTCCATCATGGGAATTTTTTGGCCTAACATTCTCGTAAAAGATTTTAAGAAAAAAGATGTACTTACTGTACTGCCCCTAGTTGTCACAAATATGATTTTTAGTAGGTTAGTTGGTTTTTTTTATTTTTTAGCCACTAAGGAGGAAACGTCTAAAATCCTTAAAACATATATAACAGCAATAGAAAATCAATAGACCCTTAAGGTAAAAGTGATTAGATGTGACAATAGACTGAATTCAAAATAGGGTCATGAATCAGTTTACTATGAAATGAATGGTTTTAAAGGGAAATTTAGTTTTGATAACTCCACCAACAAAATGGAGTAGACGAGAAAGAAAAAATTAGACACTAATAGAGCTGCAGGTACTATGCTAGCAGATTTCCAAAAATTGCCAACAACTTTCTGGGCTGAAGCAGTTAATACTGCTTGTTATGTCTAAAATAGGGTGTTAGTTGCCTCACAACAAGACCCCTTATGAATATTTTCTAGGTAGAAAACCTGCCTAAGCTTCATAGACCATGTTTGGGTATCCTTTACAATCTTTAAATACCATAGATCACCTAGGATACTTTTAATGGAAATGCGATGATGGGTTTCTTTGTAGGAATAAACTCTATCAATAGCAAAGCATTCAGAGTATTCAACAGTAGAACTAAGATAGTTGAAGAGAACCTGCATGTTCAATTTAGTGAAAATACACCTAATATTGCAGGAATTGGACCTAATTGGCTTTTTGATATAGATGCACTAACAAATTCTATGAACTATAAGCCAGTTGTTGCAGGAAATCAGTCTAACAATAATGCAGGTACAAAGGCATGTGATGATGCAGGTAAAGCTAGAATGGCGATAGTACCTGGCAAAGATTACATTTTGCTACCAATGTGCCCTGCTGATCCACTATTCTCTTAAGATTAAAAGAGTTCTCCTGATGCTGGATTCAAACCATCAGGGGAGGAGGAAAAAAAGTATGCTAAAGATCCAGGGAATGAAGATAGTAAGGTTCCAAGTACAAAGGAGCCAAGAATTAATCAAGAGAAGAATGATAATATTAACAGCACTAACAATGTTAATGTTGTTAGTCTAACTGTTAATGCTGCTAGCATAGAAGTTAATGTTGTTGATCCAAAATCAAGCATTGAACTTCTAAATGATCCAAATATGCCTGAATTGGAAGACATTGTTTATTCAAATGATGATGAAGATGTTGGTGCAGAGGCTGACATGAATAATTTAGATGCATTTATGCCTGACAGTCCTAATCTAACTACAAGAATACACAAAGATCATCTTGTTGAACAAATTATTGGAGACTTGCATTCAACACCTCAAACAAGAAGAATGACAAAGAATTTGGAAAACATAGTTTGTTTAGTTCAGTTCAGCAAAGAATAAACCATAAAGACTTTTCAAACCGCTTGTTGTTGCTTACTTTTTTACACAGAGGAACCCAAAAAGGTAAATCATGCACTTGAAGGAATCCAAGTGCTGGGTTATGAAGCTAATGTAGGATGAGCTACTATAATTCAAATTACCATAGGTTTGACTCTGGTGGATCTTACCAAATGGAAAAAGGGTTATTTAGGACTAAATGGGTTACAGGAATAAGAAGGATGAAGAGGATTGTGATGAAAGAATAAAGAAAGATTGTTTGCAACAAGAATACACACCAGAAGAAGGAATAAACTAGATGAGGTTATTTTTTTTATTTTTTTTACTCCTGTTGCCAAGAATTGAAGCATTAGGTTATTCTTAGCCTATGCCTTATTTAAAAAGGACTTTTGTGGGTGTAAGCCAGATGGGATGTCAAAGTGCTTTTCTCTTTTATAGAAAGATTGAAGAAGGAAGTCTATGTTGTCAACCACCCAAGATTAGAAGATCCAACTTTCCCTAACAAGGTATACAAAGTAGAAAATGCACTTTAACGGATTGCATCAAGCTCCCAGAGCTTGGTAATGAAACATTGCAACTTAGTTGTTGGTATTATAGGTTTTGAGAGAGGAAAGATAGATAAGAACTTTGTTTTATCAGAAGGGTCAAAAGTGATATTCTGTAGTTTCAAGTGTTGTGGGTTAATATCATTTTTGGTTGTACAAAGAAGTCATTATGCATTGAGTTTGAGAAGATGAGGCATAAGAAGTTTCAAATGAGCTCTATGGGTAAACTCACATTCTTCCTAGGATTGCAAGTAAAGCAGAAGAAGATGGGATTTTTATCAGTCAAGACAAGTATGTGACTAAGATTTTGAAGAAATTTGGTTTTAATAATGTCAAGACAGCAAGCACACCTATGGAAACACAAAAGCCTTTGCTCAAAGATGTAGATGGTAAAGATGTAGATGAACACTTGTATAGATCCATGATTGGATCACTGATGTATCTTACTTCTTCAACGCTTGATATTATGTTTGTAGTGTGTGCTTGTGCAAGATACCAAGTCAACCTAAAAGTTTCATATCTTCATGCTGTAAAAAGGATTTTTAGATACTTAAAAGGTCAACCTAAATTGGGCCTTTAATATCCAAAAGATTCTCCTTTTGATTTGGTAGCATACAATGATAGTGATTATGCTGGAGCAAGCTTAGATAGGAAGTCCATAATAGGAGGTTATCAATTCCTATGGTGTAGACTGATTTCTTGGCAATGCAAGAAGCAAACTGTGGTTGCTAATTCCACAACTAAAGCTGAGTATATAGCCGCTTCAAATTGCTGTAGACAGGTGCTTTGGATCTAAAATCAATTGCTGGATTATGGATATAACTTTATGCAGACTAAGATTCATATTGATAATGAGAGTACTATCTGCATAGTAAAGAACCCTGTTTTTCATTCGAAAACAAAGCACATTGAGATTAGGCATCACTTTATCAGATTCTTATGAGAAGAAGCTTATCCAGATGATCAAGATTCACACATATCAGAATGTTACAGATTTGCTCACAATAGCATTTGATGTTAGCAGATTTCAATATCCGATTGCAAGTATTGGAATGCTTAATCTCTGAAATCTTGATTATTGGAAGGATGTTTGGAATGGAATGAAAAAACTGTTAAGGATGAAATTGGAGTAAGTACTTGTAACTTTAAGTTTCTGCTGTTAAGTATAATTAGTGCTGCTAGTTATACTTAATACTGCTAAGTTAATACTGTTAGTTATACTTCCTACTGCTGGTATAATTAATACTGTAAGAATTAAGAGAATAAGTAAGAATAAAAACAAAAAGAGAGATGTGTGAAAATAAAAATAGATAGAGTGAATTTGTGAGTAAAAAGAATTGATAGAAATAGTGAGCTGAAAAATGGAAAGAGAGATGTGTGAAACAAAAACAGACAGAGAGAATTGTGAGCTAAAAGAATTGAGAGAAATTAAAAAAAAGACAGAGAGAATTGTGAGCTAAAAGAATTGAGAGAAATAAAAAACAGACAGAGAGAATTGTGAGCTAAAAGAATTGAGAGAAATCAAAAACAAACAGAGAGAATTGTGAGCTAAAAGAATTGAGAGAAATAAAAAACAAATAGAGAGAGTTACGAGTAAAAAGAATTGAGATAAATCAAAAACAGACAGAGAGATTTTGTAAGCTAAAATGTTAATTTGATGATGGAAAAGCTGATTAGAATAGAATTGGAGTTAATACTGGTGATTCAAAGTTAATGCTGCTAGGCATAAACTTATTGCTGCTTGGGTAAGTTAATGCTGCTAGTCTTAATTTACTACTGAGTTACTACTGTTTGAATTTACTACTATACTGCCAGTGACAAAAGTTAATGCTGCTAGCAAACTTAAACTTACTTGCTGGGTAAACAATAATGTTTTGTTGAGGATATTTCATAAATACTTCGATTAAGGGTTTTCAATCACTTATTCCAATCGATTTTTAATCTTGCATATCTCTCTAATCATGAAACCTAACTCAATTTCCATCATTCTCACAACAAAACCCAACATATATGTCGCATTAAAAGTTTGTTGATACTCCATAATTTAGTTGCATTTTTTAGAAAAACCCACTGAAATGAAGGTTTAAAGGAGAATAGTTTATTTCTGATGCAAACCCCTATCAAATATGCTTTAACCGTCAATCCTACAATCTATTGTTTATGTATTAAACAGTTCTGGGATACTGTCAAAGCAAAAACGGTTAATGGGGAAGTACAATTGCAAGCCTTAGTAGATAAGAAGAAGGTGATTATAACTGAATCCAAAATAAGGATAGATCTTTAATGGGAAGATGCTAATGGTGTTGATTGTCTGCCAAATGCTGCAATTTTTGAACAGCTTACACTCATGGGGTATGAAAAACTTCCTCAGAAGCTTACATTTTACAATGCTTTCTTTTCTCTTCAATGGAAGTTTTTGATTCATACAATTTTGCAATGCCTAAGTGCTAAGACTACTGCATGGAATGAATTTAGTAGAACTATGGCCTCTGTAATAATTTGCTTAGCCACAAACCAAAAATTTAACTTTTCCAAGTATATCCTTGATAATATGGTGAAGAATGTGGATAGTATGGTAAAATTCTGGATGTATCCAAGATTCGTACAATTATTCTATTATGTAAACAAGTTGGGGATATTCACATCCATTAAAGGATTTACTTTACCCCTTCTCATACTAAGAAGATATTTGGGAACATGAAAAGGGAAGGGAAAGGTTTTTCTGGAAGAGTTACCCCTTTATTTCACACTATGATGGTTCAAGCTCATGAAGAAATGGGTGAAGTTTCAGAAATACCAACTGATCCCCATCACACACCCATCATTCAACCATTAACATCACAACCTCAGAAGAAACAATCTAGGAGAAAACAAAGAAAACACACTAAGATTTCTCACTCTAGTGGTCCTACAGAGCATATAGCAGATGAGGTTGCCAATGAGAAAAATGTACCTACACAGTCCAATAACCCACCTCTCTCAAGAGTTAACATACTTGGAAGTGGGGAGGACAGACTGTCACTTAAGGAATTGATAGACCTTTGTACAAAACTATCTGATAGAGTTCTTGACTTAGAAACAACAAACACTGCTAAAGCAAAGGAGATTGCTAGTTTGAAGAAGAGAGTCAAGAAGCTGAAAAGGAAAAGGAAGTCAAAAACTCTAGGGATGAAAAGATTATTCAAGATTGGTAGATCTGCACAAGTTATTTCCTCTGAAGATGAAGGATTGGGTGATCAGGAGGATGCATCCAAGCAGGGGAGGAAAATAGCTGATATTGATGCTGATGCAGAGGTTACAGTAATTGATGAGACTCAAGGGAAGAATGATGATAACCTAATATTTGATACAGGTGTTTTAGATGAGCAGGAAGTTGAGGTTAAAAAGATAGTTAGTACTGCTGAAGTTACTACTAAAAGTGCTACAACAACAACTATTGATGAATTGACCCTGACTCAGACTTTAATAGAGATCAAAGCTGCAAAACCTAAAGTTAGAGGGGTTATGATTCAAGAGCCAAGCGAATTTACAACAACAACTACAACAATAACACCAGCTGCATCAAAACCTTCATAAGACAAAGGCAGGGCAAAAATGATTGAGTCTAAAGAACCTTTGAAGATGAAGCCAAAAGATCAAGTCCTCTTTGATGAACAAGAAGCTATAAGGCTACAAGCTTAATTTGATGAGGAAGAGAGGAAATTTCAAGCGAAACAAGGAAGAACCAATGCTGGGCTGCGCGTTAATTACACAATGCAATGATATTCAGCGATAAAGTGGAAACTAACTAATGAATTCGTCAAACTGGCAAGCAAAGGAAGCAAAA
The DNA here is from genome assembly GCA_026074375.1 of Tanacetum coccineum. Classification (NCBI taxonomy): domain Eukaryota; kingdom Viridiplantae; phylum Streptophyta; class Magnoliopsida; order Asterales; family Asteraceae; genus Tanacetum; species Tanacetum coccineum. Next base: position 15,825 of record BQNB010101483.1, on the reverse strand, counting down.
AAAAGTTAACATTAAAGAAAAGTCTAAGTTGTAACAACAACCTTGGAAGAACGAGGAAAGGGCCAAAAAACTTATTTTTTTTACAGCTAAGAGAGTTAAAGAAAGGAGAAGTAAACCACCTACCAAAGATCAACAAAGAAGTATCATGACTACTTACCTAAAAAACATGGCAGGATGGAAGCCCAAAGATTTAAAAAAACAAGTCCTTTGCCAGTGTTCAAGAATTATTTGAGAATGCTATAAAAAGGGTAAATACATTTGTAGACATGAATACAGAATTGGTAGAAGGCAGTGAGATAAGAGAAGAAGAAAGCAGTTCTAAAAGAACAGGTGATGAGCTAGAACAAGAGCATATAAAGAAGCAAAAGGTGGATGATGATAAAGAGAGAGAAGATCTTTAATAATGTTTTAAGTTGGTTACAGAAGAAGATGTTGCAATTAATGCTATACCCCTAGCTATCAAGCCTACACCCATTGTAAATTTCCAGATTCATAGAAAAGGAAGGAATGGATATTATGAAATAATAAGAGCTGATGGAAGTGCCAAGACATACTTATTGTTTAGTAAACTGCTCAAAGAGTTTGACAGAGAAGACTTGGAAAATCTATGGAAGTTGGTTAAAGCAAAGCATGGGAATATAAGGCCAGAAGAAGGATATGAAAGAGTGCTATGGGGAGATCTAAAGACTATGTTTGAACATCATATAGAAGATCTAATATGGAGGAATTTGCAAGGAAGGAAGTATTGCTTTGGAGGCTATATGACTCATGTGGAGTACACTTTGTGATGTTTGAAGATATGCATGTATATATGCTAGTAGAGAAGAGATATCCACTTACACCAGCAACAATCACTGATATGCTGAATAAGAAGCTAAAATCTGACTATTAGAATGAAATGTGTTATTAGCTTCTTAAGCTTATGACAAAACAGCTCAAGAATCCTAAAAGTGTTTGAAAGCATCCTCCTGATGACGGTGAAGACTTTTAATAAAGAAACTTAATGATTTTGAAGATAAATATCAAAGTTTAAGGACGATTGTTTGGATTAAAGCTTCATAAGGCATTTGGAATTTATACTTGCGTCGCAAATGTCTTATCAAAGTTAGTGATGCTCAAGAATAAAGTTAATGATGCTGGTGTATAAGTTACTGCTGCTAGTGTTTAGAGTTAATGCTGCTGGTACAAAGTTACAACTACTGACAGAGTTACAACTGCTAATGGATAAAGATTGATTGAAGATAAAGATTGGTTATGTGATATGTATGAGATATTTTTGTAAAAGATACATATAAGTTATTTGTTTAGGAGATCATGATAACTTAGGAAAATATTGTAAGCCAGTTAGGACTCCTTGGTGTATAAAAGGAGGTCCTAGGGCATAGAGATTAATATCATCTTTTCATTGTTCTGTCAATATATTCGTAGCTTTAAGGTTTTGTAACCCTAACACTATTAAGAGTGTTCGTATTATATTAAGGCTGAAAGTTTGGTAAATTGTTTTGTTATTGATCTTATCCATTATTGTTTCATTGAAATTCTTCTTAGTATCATTGACTAGATTCCGCATAGTCTTTGATATTCACAATCAAAGTTTCTATCATAGTTGTTTTGGATTTATTCAATACAACTCAGGCTTATACAAGCTAAGTAAGATCTATTCTATTAGGATCAATAAAGAACAAAGCAAGATTGGTTGCTCAAGGGTACACACAAGAAGAAGGGATTGACTATAATGAAGTATTTGCCCCTGTTGCCAGAATTGAAGCAATTAGGCTATTCTTAGCCTATGCCTCATTTAAAGACTTTATAGTGTACGAGATGGATGTCAAGAGTGTTTTTGTTTATGGTAAGATTAAAGAGGAAGACTATGTTTGTCAACCACTAGGATTTGAAGATCCATACTTTCCTGATAGAGTATACAAAGTAGAAAAGGCACTTTATGGACTGCATCAAGCTCCAAAAGCTTGGTATAAAACCTTGTCAACATATTTGTTAGACAATGGGTTTCAGAGAGGAAAAATAGACAAGACTTTGTTTATCAGAAGGGACAAAGGTGATATGCTGTTAGTTTAATTATATGTAGATGATATCATTTTTGCCTCTATGGTATGTGTTAAATCACATACCTTTTCTATTATTAAAACAAGCCCAAATAACCAAAAACGTATGAAAAATGCAATGTATATGCTTGTTTTTGTGTTTATTGTTGTGCATGTATTGAATATCAAGAAAAGGACAAAAATAAAGGCAAAACAAACAAATTTGAGCACGGGAATGAAGAGAGGACAAAAAACTGAAGCCGGAGGCGTACCCGTCCTTTACTCTACAAAGAAGTCATTATGCACTGAGTTTGAGAAGATGATGCATAAGAAGTTTCAAATGAGTTCTATGGGTGAACTCACATTCTTCTTAGGACTACAAGTAAAGCAAAAGGAGGATGGAATTTTTATTAGTCAAGACAAGTATGTGATTGAGATTTTGAAGAAATTTGGTTTTACTGATGTCAAGACAGCAAGCACACCTATGGAAACTCAAAAGCCTTTGCTCAAGGATAAAGAGGGTGAAGAAGTAGATGGTTTAGTTTATATAGGACAATGATTGTTCATTATGTATCTACTCTCAAGACCTTATATTATGTTTGCAGTGTGTGCCTGTACAAGATACCAAGTCAACCCAAAAGTGTCACATCTTCATGCTGTGAAAAGAATTTTTAGATACTTAAATGGTCAACCCAAATTGGGCCTTTGGTATACAAAAGATTCATCTTTTGATTTGGTAGCATATAGTGATAGTGATTATGCTGGAGCAAGCTTGGATAGGAGGAATTCTACAACAGGAGGTTGTCAATTTCTTAGGTGTAGATTGATTTCATGGCAGTGCAAGAAGCAGACTGTAGTTGCTAACTCCACAACAAAGGCTGAATATGTAGCTGCTTCAAGTTGTTGTGGTCAAGTGCTATAGATTCAAAATTAATTGCTTGATTATGGGTATAACTTTATGCATACAAAGACATCTAATAGTTGGATGGAATGAGAGTACAATATGCATAGTTAAGAACTCCTTGTTTTTCATTCAAAAATAAAGCAACCATTTGAAGATTAGACACACTTATCATAGATTCCCATAAAAGAAGCTAATTCAAATGCTCAATCATACTGACCAAAATGTTATAGATTTGCTTACAAAAGCATTTGATGCAAGTAGATTTCAATATTTGATTGCTAGTATTGGAATGCTCAATCTTTAAATTCTTGATTATTAAAATTGTGAGGTAAACAGAATTGAGAAAGTTGGTGAGAATAAAAACATAAAGAGAGATGTTTGATAAAAACAGATAGAGTGATTTAGTGAGAAAAAGAATTAAGAGAAAGTTCGGTTGAGAATTTTTGTCTTATGAGCTGAGTATCGGAAAATTGGATTGGGAGGTGCTGAAAGTTTGAGTAAACCTGAATTTGCGTGGATTCTTTAGATACGTTGAGCTTTGTAACATCTTATATCTTAATTTCAAGACAGTTCTTGTTTGATGAGTTGCGAGGTTAAGATATAAAACACGTTGTTACAACAACTTAAGGGTTTTGATGAGTTTTCTCGATGACGAGCGAGGTTCATGTAGTGGGATGCTTCTTTTCGTTTGGGGTTGTTGTGTTGCTAATTGCACCCTTGTGGGGGTAAGCAAAGTCATTAGCAGTTGGATTCGGATTTTGGAAGTTAGTCGAGGTTAAGGTTGACAAGACTCTTTGTTTTGTCAAGGAACCGATGATGTTGTGGACCGAGAGGTCATGAGTAAAAGCGTAGTATGATAGCATTAGTGAAAGTTCGTTGGGATTCGAAGCGTGGTCCTGAGCTTACTTAGGAACGCAAGGATCAAATGAGGTCTAAGTGTCCTCAGTTGTTTGTCGATAGTGCTAATGCCTCGAGTAGTTAAATCTCGGGACGAGATTTTCTCAAGGTGGGGATACTGTGACAACCATGACTTGAGCAGGTTGGTCAAACCGTAGTGTTGACCTAAATGTATCTGTTGCAATGTATGGTTATGTGTTTATACGTGTTTATATGTGTTTGTGTGGGATATGTGAGATTGGATAATCAATCCATTGAGCGTGATCGTCTCATTGGGATTGGATTTGTGTTGAATTTTGTGAAGTTCATTTCGTTCACTTTTGGTGACAAGGGAAATGATTTCGGTGATTGAAGCGGTTTCGCGTTAATTGTGTCAGTAATTATACGTATACGTATTTTTGTGTTAGTAATTTAAGATAAGTTTAGGTTTTAGAGGTTAAGTTAAGATAAATGAGTTATTTGATGGAGAAATTTCATTTTAATCACTTATAGTGATAATGGAATTGATTGGGTATTTTGAGAGAATTGGATTGGTTAATATGTGGATCTCTAGGTGATGGATTAAAAATGAGAAGTGTGTCATTTGTGAAAGAAATGAGTTTGTTAAAATATGAGAGTTTTTGGAAGACTTTCTATTTTTAGAAAGTGAATTTGGAAATGAAAAGTTATTTTTAGAAAGTAGTTTTCAAGCAAAATGGTTTAACAAATTAGCTTAGGTTTTTATAAAACTTAAGGTATAAAGATAATTAATTAATTAATGAAAGAAAAGAAAAAAAAATATTTTTTTAGGCATGAATAGTAAAATCCGAATTTTAGAAAATAAAAGGAAAAAGAAAAAGAAAAGGAGTTTTATTTGGAATCAAATTCTAATTAGGAAGTATCTAGGATATCTCATGTAGCCTATAAATACCAAACTAATCCCAAACCCTTCCCCTCATTATGTTGGCCGATCCAAGGAAGAAGAAAAGAAGAAAATTTTTAGGGTTCTTGTTCAAGGTAAATTTTCTAATTAATATTCAATTTTAATTATAATCTTTCAATTCTAATAACTTAATTATGATGGATTAGGGTTTAAATTAGGTTTTATAAATTAGGGTTTGTAATTTTCAGAAAGTTTATGTTATAATGATGATGGGTTAATCATTAGATCAATTGAATTAGTGATTTGATCATGTGTTAGGGGTTAGATCACCCGAACTAGTTGTGAAATTCGCTGCAGAATTTTAGTCAGACTTGTAGAGGCCATAACTCGGTCATAAAAGATCAAATAAATAATTTACAACATACTGGAGATAACCTCAGAGAGTCTACTTTCCAGAAAAGTCGGCCTCATGAGTTTTTATGGTCGGGAAGTGGGTCAAATGGTCATTACAAAATCAGTGTGTAAAACAGTGACGAAATTCAGTTTTGGTTTTTATTTTTCTAAAAATACTTAGACATTGATTTAGAGGCTCTAAGTCACGTGGAAGTTAGTTCATATATTGTGTGTATCCCCTTAATTTTGGCTAAGGTCATAGTGAGGTCTAAGTTGGTTAACCAATGTCATAATTTTAGAAGGTCATATTCTGGACGAATTCTGGACACATTGGATTAAGGAATTTCTAAAAGGTATTTGTAAAAGGGTAATAACTTTGGGAGAGTTATGAGAGGTTCATAGGACATATATGTAGCATGGTGAATTTTGGTTTGAATTATGGGGGTGTTTAAGTGGTGCGTTTAGGACGTGTAGATGGGTATAAAAATCTGCTCAAAACCAGAAAATATAAAGTGTAGCATTGAAGTGTAAATAACATATGTAGGAGTTGGAAAAGGTTTAAATCAAGTATAGAGCTATGGTAGATAGCTAAGATATCCATCATAGTTGAGGTTACATCATATTGGGTTGAATACCTAATTGATGGTAGTTTATTGTGTGCTTAATTGTTTAGATTGTTCGTGATCCAGAAGATAGACGAGCGTAGAATTAGAACTTTTAGTTGGATTATTTGGGAAAGCTAAGCATCTTTTGAGTTTACATATACCCGACCCATATCCATAGAATTTACATGGGGATGGAAATGATGTAAATGTTTGACTTGCTGTGATTATGTTTTTTGCTATTCATGTGGACATAATGTGATTGCTATCTGATATGTTGTTTTTTATAAGGAGTGCAAATTATTGTTGCATGTTTGAATTGTTTACTTGCATGTTCTAAATTGACATGACAAGTGTAATTGATTTGGGATCGGGAGTACTGCCTACTCAATAATAATGAAATTGGGATCGGAGGGGTCCGCCTACCCAAGTATTGTTGGTCCATGCCTAAGTAAAAAAGCTCCAGCTGTAGATTCTATTTAGGTGCGAAATGACATATGGGAACACGGTATGTTCCTACCCAGTTGTTGAAATGGACCGGGGGTAACGTTCCTACCCAGTGTGTGGATTGCATGTTAGCATAAGTTCATATGTTGCATAATTGTCCTATATTGTTTTGATAATCGCAGTAATTGGTTTTAAAGGTTTATAATGTGAGTCTTAAACCTATGACTCTCACCAACCATTATGTTGACGTTTTAAGCATCATTTCAAGTGAGCTTAATGGTGCTAAGATAGAGCGAAGTGGCTAAAAGAGACCGTAGGATGCTTGGAGTTTATTTATGCGTTCTATTTTGAATAATTATGTTTGCATGAATTGTATGGATTATGTTTTGTATGTCATTTATTAACGAGACCTTTTTCTCATTAATAAAGACACCATAAGGTTTTGGTATGTTATGACACGATTGTGTCTTTGCTTTAACTTTAGTATTCCTTTAGTATCACCAATTATAGACACCCATGTGTTGTGAATATACCATTCTTGTTTACAGCCTCGCGTTTCTGCCTTGCTGGTGTGACAATTGGTAAAAAATCAGAGTCAGGTTATAGAGACCTATGTGTTGAGCCTAGACTAATAGCTTTAATGGTCCCTTATATAGTTGCATAGGCATCAGTGTTTATGTACGGTATAAATCGTATGTTCCCGCTACCTAAAAGCTTTTGAAATTTATTCTATTTTTGAATTACTAACTATATAATATGAAATATAAATATTTTCATTATGAGGATCTAATAGTATAATGCACCCCTTTTGTTATTGTTTAGTCATGTCTTCCCTACCCCAAGAGATATCGTTGGGAAGTATTGTTGACCTCAACTCGGACCCGCGGAGTTGGGGGACTTTTGAGAGAGAAAAATCAAATCCAAGCGAGGCCGCAACAGAGTTGATTTCATTTTTTTACCATCGATGCGTTACTCATAAATCGAGATTGATTTTATATTTTGGTCACGATGTGACCTTCTGTTTTGTTTGGTCGATGTGATTTTATGTTTAGTTAGGTTGATTATCATGTTTGAGTGTAGATTTTGATTATTATTAAATACTATTGGTAGATGTGTTTCTCATTGATATGAAAAAATAAAAAGTTGGGGATAATGTGGTCTTAGGAAGTAATTACGCGTGTGCAAAAGGTGCAATTATAATTATGTCGCGAACATAATAAAAAAGGTGTCACACCCGTGGACATTGTGAATTGATTTTGCATTATCATTGTTGCATGTATGTATTTATGTAAGGATGTAAGTCTGCAGAGGATAGTTGTGATATGGTAGTGTAGTATGTGATTGAGGATCCTGTTGAGGATGGTTGTATGGTTAGAGAATACCTTCTATTAACCTTTGAGCGATTAAATAGGAACGATTGAGTAGATGGTAATTGTTCCTTTCATCATCGTTTGGCAGAAACATCGATACATGTTGCATTGTCGCGCGATCTTAAGTTAGTTCGTTAGCAACGTTGTTCGTTTAAGATATACAACGCCGTTAGTTGTAATGTCTAGGGTGTTTTATCATTAGAACTAGTGTTCTATGTTCTCCGTTCGGCGTTTTGATTGGTTCCCTTGTCTAAGGTGGCGATACTTTTTGGTTTTGGTTCTATGACCATTGGTATGGATGAGTTCTTATGGTTTGTTTGGTTTGCAAGAGTTAATCCTTAGGGTATTTTGGGAGTCTATTTTGCTATCATGATGTCTTTTGTTGCGAGTCATAAATTCCTTTTCAAAGTAATTTTGTTGTAGTCGATATCATATCGTTTAGGTGTTAAAATCTCTTTTAAAAAAAATAAAAATAAATGTATATAAAATGAAATGCAACACATATTTTTGTTAAAATCATCTTGATTTCTTTTTATAAAACTGATAATTAAAATAAGTTTATAAATTTTTTTTTATTAAATTTATATTTACAACTTAGAAATTATTTGCATTATTAACTATAGTTATTCTATTGTTTTAAAAATGATTGATAAGAATAGGTATAGGGAAAGTTTTTCCTTTGGGTAAAAATTGGTTTTGGTCCAAAGTATCTTTATCTTTTAATTAATGGGTCGGTTGTTACGCTGTATTATTCGTTGGCGGGCGTTCTAGAATACTGATGAAGTTTTTAGTTAGGGTCTCGAAGGTTCGTCTTCTTGTCGACGTTTACATTCGGTTGATTCTTTTTTTTGGAATCGTGTGATTTTTTGGGTCCATACCAATTGGTGCATGTGAAGTTTGAAATTTCCTCATGGCATGGTGCTAGAGTTGATGTTAGGACGTGTCTTCTGGTGTGTGCGATGATGGTTGCTAAGCTAAAATAATTAATCGCGATCCAAGTTAGAATTTGAGCATATTCTGCAGTTTACTTACACCTCTTAGTTAAGGAGCTTGATGTAGCTTGTATGAGAGAATTAGTTGTTGAGGCATAAGGCTGGGATGGTATGCCACAAGAAGGTAGTTAAATTACCTTAGTGAGCTATAAATTGTTTAAGGTTCGAAGGAAACGAACTAAAGGAGGATGGCGAGGATCTCGATAGTAGTACCAAAGGCAGTCTGAGTCGAAATTTATGAGTACTTTAGTAGTAAGTGAGCTTCTCAAAGTGTTTCTCAGGATATATAGTTTTAATCCGGGGGGGGGGGGGGGAGGGGGGGGGTGGGGGGGGGGGTGTGGTTGGTGGTGGGGTTTGGTTTGATGTTGGGGGGGGTGTTGTTAGGGTATGGGGGGATTTTATTGATTGATGGAATGATAAGAGGGAAGGGAGTTTTTGGGGTTATTTGTATTAGAGAATGAGCAAATCGGCATCGCTCACGTGTAACTAATTTCTTACGAAATCCTATTCTAATTCTAACTACGAGGGTAAAACGCTACTATTAAGATCCTACCTGACTCAGTCTATTGACAAAGTCTCACAATTACTACTATATTAGAACGTCAAAGCATAAATTCTGCAAGCGAATACATATGGCTTAGAGGTTGACTAGTGTGTCACCCTTTCTCGCTGACCGTACGCATCGCTCGAGTTGTCAGTTCTACGTTGATCTCTCATGAATAGACACAGGTAATAGAGAGACTAGTTATTAATGGACGCCTTAGGGAATTGCAAGGTAAAGGTTTCTCGAATAATAAATCGTGGTGGGAAAGAGTCTGTAAGCTATGATAGGAAGGAAGGTGGGTAGTTTATGATGTGCCTGGATTATCTCGAGAAGAGTGGGATAGAAAATTCGTTCGGATTGTCACCAAAGGAGGGTATACAAGGATGACGTAGCTAAGATTTTTTTTAGGATGCGTAATGGATACGTTAAAGTTTACGGCTATGCCTTTTGGGTTAACCAATGCACTAGCGGTTTTCATGGAGTTAATGAGCCGGGTGTGCATGACCGTATATAGACAAGCTAGATAACGTATAAACCGCGATATTTTAAACCGTCCCAAGTCTAAGGAGGAGTAATGATTCCGCACGTGAAGATGATCGTAGAGTCACTGAAGGAAGAGAAGATGTACGTGAAGTTTTCCAACAACGTGGAAGCGGAGCAAAGAGGAAGCTATCTAGATGTGGAAGGGATCAAATGGGTAATGAGCCGATCTTGGCATTACCGGAAGGAGCAAACAATTTCGTAGTATATTATGACCCGCGAAGTAAGGATTTAGAAGCATGCTTGGAAAAAGGAAGAAGGTGATTGCTTGTACGTCATGACAACTAAATGTTCTTAGAGGATTGCATGACTAAGTGGTAGGTTTTGTCCTTATAATGCTAGATGCATTAGTGAACGAGACATTAAGAGTAATCATACGTATCATGAATTTCACCCAACACCACTTTCATCGGAAGGATTGAACATGAGGCAAAGATGATGGATGGATGTTATTTAGTGAGTTTGATTTCGAGGCCAAGTACCATCTGGGAAAGGCAAATGTAAATGTTGTACCGTGGAGTAGGAAGAAGGATTAAAGCCAAGAATGATTTTGTGATATAAATATAAAATGATCCGATACTAGTTTGAGATAAGGATGTTGTTGGCATAAATAAGATGTCAAAGCAAAGAACGCGTCAACATAAGATATTGCGTAGCTTGGACCAACGAGTGTGAAAAGAGATAAGAGTGTTCATATTGGTTAGACAAGGTTCAGACCTCCATTTGGAGAGATGTAAAGACCTTGGCTAATTGAAGAGGCTATACGACAAAGTATTCTATCCATCCTAGAGCGGATACGATGTTGTGGTGGTTTTAGGTTAACTAATCGATGGCTGAGTATGAAGAAGATATATAGCTATTTGCGGAGTATTTTAGAGAAGAAAAAAAATATTTAGCGGATTCGGAAGTATATGTTGGTATCAAGGTTCTTCAGGATTGTTGCTACAACCTGAGTTACCCGAGTAGAAGTGGGAAAGGATAACTAAGGATATTGTTGTCAAGTTACCAAGTGTGAGTAGTGGATACGATGCGATTTGGGTGTAGTCAATAGACTGACTAAGTCACCCCATTCCTAGCTATGCTTAGGACAAGTATGGTAGATTTTAGAGGTAATTAGAATACTCACTTTCGTAAGATGAGTTTTTCCTAAGGTGGGGATTATCATTCGAGTATGGATGTGCTTCATTTGAAACATAGTATGGAAAGGAATGTAGGGTACCATTTATGGGCCGTAACTGGAGAGAAAATTGAATGATCGAATTTGGTGCATGAAAACAACCAACAAATAGCGTAATACAGGAAGGCTTGAGGCAACCAAAATTGTAAAAAATAGTTTGACCTTGGTAGTAGTGAGGAAACATTTAATTAATGTTGTAGGTTAAGGGTGTTTGAAGGCCACCCTTGAGATGTGTATACGTTTGGAAAGAAAGACAAGTTAAACCGAGATTATGTAGGACCAATTGAGATCCTTGGATGGATTGGTCCTATATTTCGGTTGAGAATTTCTTGTCATTTGACCGAGTATCGAAAATTAGATTTGGGAGGTCGAAGTTTGATGTCTAACCTAAATTGATGGATTTCGTTTAGATACGGTTGATCTTTGTAACATCTTATATCTTAATTTCAGACAGGTTCTGTTTGATGGAGTTGTCGAGTTTAAGATATAAAACATGTTGTTACACAACTTAAGGTTTCTAAGGAATTTCCTCGAGGACGGGCGAGGCTCATTGAGGATTTGGAGTTTTTCTTTTCGTTCTAAGGTTGTTTGTGTTGCTAATTTCACCCTGGGGGGGTAAGCAAAAGTCATTAGCAGTTGGATTTCGGATTTTGGAAGTTAGTCAGGTTAGAGGGTTGAACAAGACTCTTTGTTTTGTCAAGGAACCGAGATGTTGTGGACCGAGAGTCATGAGTAAAAGCGTAGTATGATGGTATTAGTGAAAGTTAGTTGGGATTCGAAGCGTGGTCCTGAGCTTACTTAGGACGCGGGGTTCAAATGAGGTCTAAAGTTGTCCTTTCGTTGTTTATCGATAGTGCTATATGCCACTTAGTTAAAACTCGAACGAGATTTCTCAATGTGAGATACTGAGACAACCAGACTTGAGCAGTTGGACAAACTGTAGTGTTGACCTAAATTATTTGAATTGGCAATGTAAGGTTATGTGTTTAAACTTGTTTATATGTGATTATGTGTAATAATGTGAGATTGGATAATCAACCCATTTGAGCGGTAATCTTCAAGTGTTGTATTCCCATCTCAATGGGATTGAATTGTGTTGAATTTTGTGATATTATTTCGTTCACTTTTGTATACAAGGAAATGATTATTGAGGATTTAGAGCATTTCCGTGTTAAATGTGTAAGTATTAATTACTTATACGTATTTTGTGTTAGTAATTTAAGATAAGTTTAGGTTTTAGAGGTTAAGTAAAGAGAAATGAGTTATTTGATGGAGAAATTTTATTTTAATCACTTATAGTGATAATGGAATTGATTGGGTATTTTGAGAGAATTGTTTTGGTTAATATGTGGATGTCTAGGTGATGAATTAAAATAAGAAGCGTGTCATTTGTGAAAGAAATGAGTTGTTAAAATAAGAGAGTTTTTGGTAAACTTTTCATATATAGAAAGTGAATTTGAAAATGAAAAGTTATTTTTAGAAAGTGTTTTCAGCACAATGTTTAACAAATTAGCTTAGGTTTTTATAAAACTTAAGGTATAAAGATAATTAATTAATTAATTAAAGAAAAGAAAAAAAATATTTTTTTAAGCATGAATAGTAAAATCCGAAAATTAGAAAAGAAAAAAAAGAAAAGAGTTTGAATTGAAATCAAATTGTAATTAGATTTATCTAGGGATTTTCTTGTGGCCTATAAATACCAAACTAATCCCAAACCCTTCCCCTCATTATGTTGGCCGATCCAAGGAAGAAGAAAAGAAGAAAATTTTTAGGGTTCTTGTTCATGGTAAATTTTCTAATTAATATTCAATTTTAATTATAATCTTTCAATTCTAATAACTTAATTATGATGGATTATGGTTTAAATTAGGTTTAATAAATCAGGGTTTGTAATTTTCAGAAAGTTTATGTTATAATGATGATGGGTTAATCATTAGATAAATTGAATTAGTGATTTGATCATGTGTTAGGGGTTAGATCACCCGAACTAGCTGTAAATACGCTGGCAGAATTTTTATCTGATTTGTAGAGGCCATAACTCGGTCATAAAAGATCAAATAAATAATTTACAACATACTGGAGATAACCTCAGAGAGTCTACTTTCCAGAAAAGTCGGCCTCATGAGTTTTTATGGTCGGGAAGTTGGTCAAATGGTCATTACAAAATCAGTGTGTAAAACAGTGACGAAATTCAGTTTTGGTTTTTATTTTTCTAAAAATACTTAGACATTGATTTAGAGGCTTTAAGTCCCGTGGAAGTTAGTTCATATATTGTGCGTGTTCCCTGAATTTTCGCTAAGGTCATAATGAGGTCTAAGTTGGTTAACCAATGTCATACTTTTAGAAGGTCAGATTCTGGACGAATTATGGACACATTGGTGCATTAAGAAATTTCTAAAGGTATTATGTAAAAGGGTAAGCCTTTGGAGAGCTATTGAGAGGTTCAAGGACATATATGTAGCATAGGTGAATTTTGGTTTAGAATTATGTGAGGTGTTTAAGGGTGCGTATATGATCTACGTGGGTATAAAAATTTTCTCAAAACCAGAAAATATAAAGTGTTACATTGAAATGTGGTAAATAGCAATATGTAGGAGTTGGAAAAGGTTTATAATCAATTATAGAGCCTATGGTAGATAGCTAAGAAAACCCATCAGAGTTGATGTTGCATCATATTGGGTTGAATACCAATAAGATGGTATTTTATGGTGTGCTTAATTGTTTAGATGTTCGTGAGGTGTTGTGAAGTTTTGTGAGATTATTTTGGGAAGCTAAACACAGGTAGTTTCATAGTCCCACTATTAAATGTTAATTTACATTGGGATGGAAATATGTTAAATGTTGAATTGATATGATTATGTGTTTTGCTTCATGTGGACATTTGTGATTGCTATATACTTATTATTGCATGTTAATGGGTTTACTTGCATGTTCTATATTGACATGTCAAGTGTTATTGATTTGGGATCGGGGAGTACGCCTACTCAATAATAGTGAATTGGGATCGGAGGGGTACGCCTACCCAGTATTGTTGGTCCAGGCCTAAGTATAAGCTTCAGCTGGTAGACTTTTAGGTGCGTAAGTGACATATGGGATCGGGGGTAACGTTCCTACCCAGTTGTTGAAATGGATCGGGGGTAACGTTCCTACCCAGTGTGTGGATTGCATGTTAGCATAAGTTCATATGTTGCATAATTGTCCTATATTGTTTTGATAATCACAGTAATTGGTTTGAAAGGTTTATAATGTGAGTCTTAAACCTATGACTCTCACCAACCGTTGTGTTGACGTTTTAAGCATCATTTTCAGGTGAGCTTAATGGTGCTAAGATAGAGCAAAGTGGCTAGAAGAGACCGTAGGATGCTTGGAGTTTATTTATGCGTTCTATTTTGAATAATTGTGTTTGCATGAATTGTATGGATTATGTTTTGCATGTCATTTATTAACGAGACCTCTTTCTCATTAATAAAGACACCATTAGATTTTGGGTATTGTTATGACACTTTGTGTCTTTGCTTTACTTTAGTATTCATTTTAGTAGTCTCTATATAGACACCAAGTGTTGTGATGATATTCATTCTTGTTTACGCCTCGCGTTTCCGCCTTGGCGGGGTGTGACAAAGAACTCATAATCTTCTTCTTCGTTTTATGAGTAGACCTCGATCTCTTGATAAATCTGCATTCCTTACATGAGTCACTGACCACGTGATAGTAAATACCTGTGAGTACTACAATGTATCTCCTTACATTAGGTAAAAACTAGTTTTATCAAGTCTTCATCATAAACCATATATAACCAAACAAGTTATCTCTAAAGTGTTACAATCACTTTAAGATATGATAAAACACAAACCAAATAATTCCACTTCATCTTCAAATAGGTGATAAACAACCTTCTTCGTAACTACATCTTCAATAGATCCAAAATACGAGCCTTTAATTCAGTTAAGAACCAAAATACCTTCTGTGTGTGTCACCCATCTGTCCGAAATCTTGTATCCATCCAAGAAGAAAAATCATTCCTTGTACGATATCGGATGACATTAATATTATAAACATTTTCTCGGACGAAACAAACAGTACCTTTGAACAGTATTAATCATGCTCAACAGTATTAACATGTAATGAATGCAGTACTAACTTCCTTGTTTGAACAGTTAGCAGCATAAACATCCATGTTGAGCAGCATTAAAATCATTTGAACACCACATGCTCGAACAACTGTATAAACCTTCCTGTATACGAACAGTATAGATATCCTTGAGTAAGCAGCATTAAATCTTTTATTGCAGCACCATGTACCAACAGTATACCTCTTTGAGCCCAATCTTTCACTTTATACACTTTTCATGCACACCAAGGAATTGAGCCCCATCAAATAGCAACATAAACCTTATAACAGTATCTTTATCATGTGTCATTCAAGGAGCGTACTATCCCTCTTTTTCAAAACAACGAACAGTATAAAGCTTCAATGACAACAGTATCAATTTTCAAACAGTATATAATCTCACCAATGTTGTTGTTTTAACTTTATAGCCCAACAGTTGTAACATCCTTTTTGCTTTCAATAGCACGCACGTGCATCTCTCAATTCATGATGTACAATTAAAACAAATACGTTTTCTTTTCTTTAAGCCCACGCTCTGCATATATACATACGCAAAGCTCAAACAGTAAACCCTACTGTTATAAACATGAACCATACTGTTATATTAAATCCATACACGAATTAGGATTTTGTGCTTCGATTCTCTTCACTCGAAACCCTAATAACCACGCCTGCTCTTCATCTTTTGCTGCTGTTGCTGTTGTTATCACGTCAAAACCAACAGCTTACCTGCTATTATATAACCTCTTGCTGCTGCTAACCAAGAATACCCAACATCAATATGTAGTCACTTCTTGCCGCTGCTTCTTTAAAAAATGATTACCATATCCAAAGTGAAAAACCCTAGACGAAATTAGTTTTTCATCAGATAAAGATTAATCTTCACGGATCATGATCAAGAAGCCCACATAAACCGTAGATTATGGATACAACTTCTGTATCAA
>BQNB010101482.1:0-24459 GCA_026074375.1 Tanacetum coccineum | reverse complement strand
CGAAGCTCTTTCTCCTTAGTGATTTGTCAATTTCAATACTCATTTTATTGAAATTATCCTTAAGCTCATAAATCTTAATTTCACATTCCCTTCTATAATGAATATCTATTCTCATATTACGATAATCTTCAATCTGAATTTGATTAATCATACTTCGCATTTCCTCTAAATACTGCTGCTTCTGAACCTCCATATCTTGGATACTCATTTCTTGAGGAGGTGATTGATCGACGGGTGTCTGTGTGGGTTGGTCAAAACCGTAGGAATTAGGATTATAGCAAGGGTTAGACTCAAAGTAATTTTGATTTCTTGGTTGACACTGAAAATTCTCATGAGGTCCCCCACAGTTTTCACAACAAAGATATTGTTGAGGAAAACTCGGTGAATTTTGTGGATAATAATTATCACCAAAGTTTTGATTATAGCACGGTTCCTGCTCATAAACAAGCGGAACCCGTGGTGTACAATCATAACTGTAGTGAGAATCGTTCCCACATAACTCACACGAATATGTCTGGGGTTGTGGAGGTGGGTAAGAAAAATCGAGCGTTTCATCATAAGAAATAGGATCAGGGTTACGGACAAACTCGTCTCTGAAACTTACATTGGTACAACGCCTATAATTTCCACCGTTAAACGGACCTCCACACCACGAGCACCTCAAAAACCAAGACATGTTGAAGAATTATCAGATAAGAGGGTAGAGAGAATAAGAATTAAACAAATAAGAGGATAGAGAAGAATATTTATAGATTTTTTTAAAATAATACATAAAGAAAGAAAAATATTTTTGGTAACCGATTGTCAAAGGTGCACGGTAGCTCTCTAAAAAACGCACAAAGAAGCGGAGGAGCGGGTAAGCGCGAAGCGTTTTAAAAACCTACTCCTTTTGGGACGAAGTTCGTAAGGTCGCCCCTCTTTATACCTCTCTTATAGTTTGTTAATCTAAAGGTGAACCGATTTAACAATTTACAACACGATTAGTTTCAATATTAAAATAAAAGAAAACAAAAATAGAAGTATAAAATATTTTTGTATTTTTATATAAAATAAAATGAAAACTTTCACAGGGAAAGGATCATCAAGGCTTGAATACGAATAATCCCGTAAAAATCGCTACACCTCTCCCCGACAACGGCGCCATTTTGATAATCGTTAAGATACGTATCAAACAAATAACCCTCAATAATATATATTTGTATAATACATATACATAAGAAAAGTATCATACAAATTATTCTTAGGAAAGAATAATAAGTAATCAATACGGGTATCGTTCTCCTCGGTGAGAGGTGAATGGAAATCTACGTTCATGTTATAAATCGAGCTTGATTGTCATTTAAGTTTTGGTTTTGGTTTCTAGATCTTTTAATGCGAAGAGGAAAGCCCATAAAGGCATGATAAACTAGAAATTAATGCAATTTAAAAACCTAACGACATTTAAATGAAATAAAATCTAATTAAAAATTAAATTTAACCAACTAATTATCTAAAAATGACAAATTAAAACTTCAAAATCTCAAAATGCAAAATTTTAAGCTAAAATGCTTTAACCTATTTTTTAAATGACAAAAATTATTTTTCTGAAATTTTAAACTATTTAAAACTATTTTTTAACTAAATAATACTAAAAATTTAATTTAAAATACTAAACTTAATCCTAAAACTTTAAGAAAATTCCTAAAATTACTTTAAGCTAAAAAGGAGGTTTACAATGAAAAATGACTTAAAAAGCTAGAACGGATAAGCTATTATAAATCAAATAAGCTGTTTAAGCTAAAACTAAACCTAGTATATTAATTAAATTGCAAATGGTTTATGAAAAAGACCCAAGAGTGCAGTGGATGAGGTGTTTGTGTGTTAGAGGGGAGATCACAGGTTCGAGTCCTATGACCTACCTTTTTGGTAAAAACATTTTTTTATTTTTCTTTTTGAAAAAGCTAAAGAACAAGTAAAAATAAGTAGTTTTAATAAAGAGACTTTTTGCTAAAACTTATTAATAAGCAAGAAAAAAAACACAAAAGAAAGCGGCAGTTTTGGTTTTCTTAATACTTAGAAAAATAAGCTAAACTATTTGGCTTTTAAAGACTCAATAAGCAACTAGAAAACAAAAATAAGCTGAAACAAACCAACACCTAAACCTAATAAGCAATTATGATTAAAAATAAGTTGAAAATCAATTAAATGCATTAAGACAGTTTGGCACAAAAAAGCTTTTTAAAAGACTAAAACCACTACTTTTAAGCTAAATAGAAAACTAATAAGCATTTGGAAAAATCTAAAACCTAAAAACAGATAAAGAGCTAGACTCAAAATTCTAAAATAAGCTGAATTTAAGCAAAATGTCTAAGGAAATAAGCTAGATAAGGACTAAAGGAAATAAGCTAGATAAGGTCTAAAGAAAATGGCAGACACTCTATTATTTTTGGATTTTTTAGAAACTTAATGACTACTTTTAGCTAAAATTTAAGGACTCTAAAACACTTTTGACACACTATAAGCTAAAAACAGATTGAGCTTAAACTATAATAAGCTCATTTTGGCTTCATTTTTGTCCATTTTAGATATATCCAATACCTTCACATCATAATTTACAATACACACATATACAATGCACTTTTTGTGTATTTTTGGTCATTTAAGCTTGTTTTATTAAGGAAAATTGATATGTGATTAAACACATATCAAAGTGTTTGGCTGATCCAACACTGCAAGTGCCTCTGGATGAGATCCATATTGATGCCAATTTAAATTTTGTGGAAGTGCCTGTGGAAATTTTAGAAAGGGAGTTTAAGAAGTTGAAGTGGAGTAAAATTGCCATCGTCAAGGTTTGGTGGAATTCGAAACGTGGTCCTGAATTTACGTGGGAACGTGAAGATCAGATGAAATTGAAGTACCCGCATTTGTTTAGTGATGTTAATAGTTGAATTTCGGGGTCAAAATTCTTTCAAAGGGGGTAAAATGTAACCTTTACCCTTTTTACATTCTGAATATTTCTTTTTTAGTCCTTTGACTATTTGACGTTTGTCAGTTTATTCAGATATTGTACCGTGTTGACGGTGGTGATTTTTTGAGAATTGTGGTAATTTATGGTTTATTGTAAATAATAGTCCTTTTTAGAGGTTATTATTGTGTTATTTGCATTTCGGGTGGTTAACCCGTGAATTTTGAGAAAATGCTGAAAAGCGAGTCCTGACACGTCTGTTAATGCCCAAATGAGTTTTGAAGGGTTTAAACTATAAATATGTCGTGTAAATACTCTAGGTTAATGGAAAAGTATTTTTAAAGTGAATAAAAATGCTAAATAACTTTGGGGAGTATTTTACGGTTGAGTTTTACGAGCTTTTAAGTGATCCTGACATGAAAAGAAAGACCCGAGACCTGGTGCGGTCGTCGTAAGACTTCTACACGAAGTTTTACATTAGGCAGAGTACCAAACCGTTGTAGTAGTAGTATAGGCAAGACTCGGGGGTAGTTATCGTTCTCTAGGGGAATAGGTTGGGAAGGCTTGATCATGGTCTAATAGAATTCTAAGGGTTGAGGGAAGATTCTTTTTGTGGTTTTATATTTTATGAAAGCATGTAAAATCATATATTGGAGAGGTGGTTGGTTTTAGATATTAAACTTAATATAAACTAAACTACTGGTGATAACAATATAATAAAAGACTGTGTTTATTTAATCATGTATTACTCCCTAGATTGCTTCTCCTAGTGTTGTTGCTTTGTCACACTTGTGATGATCTATGTAATTATTTCCTAAGTCGTGAACGAATTACACAAACCCGCCGTCTATTTAATATTCCGTTAAGGCGAAGCACAAGTAAGGTAGAGACTATAACAAGGCCCCCTAAGATTTTAGTTAAATCATTTGAAATATATTAAGCGCGGAAGCCACCATATAAGTGGGCAAGGTAGAGTATGAAGACTATTACCCGATGGTAACCTTCACACAATCATTATTTCTAGACATATAAAAAGCGAAAACAGAACAAACGCAAGTTTTCTAAGAACCTAACATCATATCCATCACAAGAAGCAAACCACTAGTTCTACATTCTAGTTTTCATACAAACATAAATAAACACATTAGAAGGTTATTAGCCAAGCATGTTATAAGTAAAGCAAGAACAATAATGAATTAAACAACACATAGACATATTGAATGATTAAGATAATATTACTTGATTAAAATATGAATTGAAGGAAGTACAATAGGATTTTGAGGCCCTAAAATTGTCCCTAACAGCTGCTAAACGAACTAGGGTTCGTCCCTTTCTTTTACTCTAAAGTTACACACTTAAAACCCTAAAATCGGATTTGTATTTATAGGAAAATCGCTGCGACGGCGTCGCGTTTTAATCGTGACGCCGTCGTGACAAGAATATTCTAGATAATGGGCTGGGTCGTACAATCTGACGCCGTCTTGAGATCTTGTGACGCCGTCTTGGAAATCGTTGTGACGACGTCACGTGTAATCTGTAACGCCGTCTCCAGCTTCTGAGGAGAAATTCTTGAGCAATGTTGGTGTAGGTCCGTAGTCTTGTCTGTTTCTTCTCCAAATGAGCCCAAGTCACTTGTATTTCTTCCAAATGCCTTCCAAATGCAAAATACCTAAAAAGGAAGGATTAAGTATATATTTTAGGCATAAACACATAATTTAGGGAGTTAAACGGCCCCGAAAAAGTGTATTAAATGACACCGCATCAAATACCCCTACACTTGGGATTTGCTTGTCCTCAAGCAAATGGGCTTTTTTATCTAAACAATAACAATATGAGAGGCCATTTTACCTACTCTTTAAAAGTATTTTACAACACAACCTTCTAGACCTCGTAATTAACAACACGAAAAGTATATACTAGCACCTCACATAAGTGTTTGGGATTCTCTCTTTCAATCGGGTGTATAATAAATTATAACATAAGGGGGAAACAAAAAATCAACACTCATTACCTGTCATAGCATAAAAATTACCATAGGCTTGGTAAAGGATCAAACCTCCACCGCTAGGTGTAAGCATTATTCATTACTATCTAAGAGGTTTTTTAAAGGGTTGTGGGGTGTAGGTGTAAGATAACATATAATGGAAACAGAAACGGATGGGATAAATTTGGGTGGCTTTGGGTGAATTTGGAGTGGAAGGGTTAGCTAATTATTTACACGAATACACTTTGGTTTGATTGATAAGCCAAGACTCGGACGAAGATATACAAACTCTACACAACTCTACATTACTCTTTTTTTTAAATAACATAATACATCATAACTTGGGGTTTATAACACGTACCCCTACACTTAAGCTTTTACATGCTCGATATTTACAATCTAACTAATGACCCGATTTGAGGTGGATCAAAATAACATGGAGATCATATAACAAATTTTAACTTTTTCTTCTTACTTCTTGCAAAATAAATGACTACATGAATCCTAAATCGTCCCAAAACAGTATTTACAAGGATAAGACTTAGCAATCCGTAGTGTACTCAAATAATTAATCCTTGGGTTAACAATAATAATGTTACTAAAATAAGTACATACAGGGTGGCTAAGGCCTATTTGGTGTAACGGTTGTTTAAGGGTTGGATAATTATCTTTCATTAATAGTGGCTTAACTAGAAATTACAGGAACCATGAAAAAGGATAGACTCAGAGGGTTGTATAGGGTATCCTGCATAAAAAAGAGTGCATGGCAAGGGTGTGGGATATGTTTTATGATCGGGTATTGTGACCATTCATAATAATATTGGTTTAAAACATGGGTGTAATCTAGTGCTCTTTATTCAAGCAAATTCTAATACTTACTATACAGTCTCAGAATGATACAAAACCAAGTTCTAGAATTTAATATATACCGGTACACTCATATAATTTATACTCGATCTCGATGCTCAGCAAAGGCAAACAAAGACACACAATGTACACATCCGGTAGAACGACGGAGAATTGGACACATATGACTGTCACTCTTTAACTCGCGAACGCTAAAGTATAAACTATCTTGGGAATCAATAATAGATACCGAATTCTAAAGATTATAAGGCGAACCTCATTTTTTGGGGTGGAATTTTGAGGGTTATTTGCTAGTTATAAATTTATACCATGAGCGCTATTAATACTCGGTTTTCGTCGGTATATGTCATAAAAAATTTAAATTTGGGTAAAAAAATTACCTCTTATGTTATGTTTCGATATATTACCCATCATTTTAAGGAAAAAGCAAATGACAATTAAAGGAATAGTTTCTAAGGCTTATTTTCCCCTACACTTAAGTTGAACATTGTCCCCAATGTATCTATAAAAGTATTTGTAGAACGGGGGGAACAATTAAAGGGAAAATAGGAAATAAGTAACAGAAACTAGTGCGACCCTGGTTTTGCTTAATATTGGACGAAGGAAAACATGCGATTAACTGGTTAAATTGTCCTACAGAATCATTCAATGAAACTTCTAAGACTTCCAAGCTATTCTATTAATTCAAATATAGCCTTTTAATCAAAGGTAAAATTACAAACTTACCAAGCATTAAACTGTGCGATTTATAAATATATAATTATGAGAATTAGGATGACTTCGATAGAAGCAGTAAGATAGGATGAGAAAATTGTCAAACTCATTGGTTTTGCAGGTTTATAACAGAAGATTACATATTTTAAATGCTATGCGAGTTTTATTTTCAAAAATAATTAAAAACTTTAAGTTTTCTAGACCAGGGCATTTGACGCCGTCAGGAAAATCCTGACGCCGTCACAGGTATCGTGGTGATGGCGCCGCGTGTAAATCGTGACGCGTCTCTTCGTATTTGTGAAAACGCAAATTTTTGTTTTGTTTTGATGAATAAAAATTCGTGGCACTTGATTGTCATAAGTTAGTTTCTGTACAAATAGCTGCATAAAACCTGAGAATTGACAATTTACTCATATGACTCGAAACTGACGCGAATTAATCTAAACATTTTATTTAACATGTTTGGACTTGGTTCTAAAAACCGGATAAATTCCCCTACACTTATTGTTGCAAAATACCTTTGATTGAAATTAAGACGAGGTTAAGAACAATATAAAGCATGATTACAAGATGAAGTTCGAACATGATAGAATAAAGTGAAAAGAATAAAACACAGGACACCCCTAATGTGCGGGAAAAGTAAATATTGGGTTGCCTCCCAAAAAGCGCTTTTCTTTATTTTACAAGTCTTGTAGCTAGACCGAAGTCATATTACTCCTTAAGCTTGATGATACTTATGTGGTTAGTTTTGAGTTTTTCAATTGTTTCCCTATCTCTTTTATAAGTGCGTCCAAGGTTCATGCAAGCTTTGTAATATCCCTTTCTCTTTTCAAGGACATGCTTGAACCCCTTTTTTCTAACCTTCAAGTTTTCCACAAAGAATGCCTCAAACTTATCTTTTTCAAAGGGAGATATTAAGTCTAATTCTTTTGTCCTTTGAGGCATTCTAAATACGACCTCGTCGTCCCTTTGGGCAAACCTAATTAACCCTAACGATTCATCATAAGTGAGCTTAGATGTATGCGCAAAAGGTTGTCCCAAGACTACTTCACTTAACCCACTGTCAATGATGCTGCCCAAGTCTTCTAAAATCATAAAGTCTACAACATAAACGAAGCACCCGATAAATATATGCATATTTTTGGCTCTTCCATCGAAGTTGCAAAACTTATATGGTTGGTATGGGTTTCTACGTGCCTGCAAGGATTTTCTCTTATTTTGTTGTAGTGGGCAAGGGACATGATGTTGATAGGAGATTGTAGGTCAATGTATGCATGGCCAGTGTAAACGATGCTAATTACGCAATGAATCTTTAGACTCCAGGGGTTGCCTCTCTTAATTTTGGGTTCTAGGGTCGAGAAAGGGGGTTGAGGTTCTCCTAGTAGCTCCTGATAATAAGCTAGTACTTTTTTTCAGTAGGGAACCTATCTTTGAATAGTTCTTCCACAAAATTGTTTTTTCGTTGCGTTCTTAATTCAAGTTCCTTAAATCTTTCCTCAGGGCAGAAGATCTCAGAGTCGGAAGATTGGTTGGTTAATTCATTCGTGGTTTTAAAGAGGAGAGAGTCAATGGTTTGCCTCATTTGCAAAAGCTTGTTTATTCGAGCCGTAAACTTAGCGTTAGTAGTGACAGGTGGTTCCTGAGAAAAGGATCCAAAGGTCATTGATGGATTCACACTCTCCATAGTGAAGAGTGGAATAGTCAATGGGAATTACGAACAAACACATGAGGAAAAGATAGACTATGAGAAAGCTAATATGAGGAAATTAAATCTTACTTGAAAGGATTCGAGCAAGTAGAACTAAGTTAAACTGTGATCAATACCTAACTATTCCCTGACAGCGGCGCCAAAAACTTGGTGCGGTCATCATAAGACTTCTACACGAAGTTTTACAACTCCCTAGGCAGAGTACCTAACCGTTGTAGTAGTAGTATATGCAAGACTCGAGGGTTGTTATCGTTCTCTAGGGGAATAGGTTGGGAAGGCTTGATCATGGTCTAACAAAATTCTAAGGGTTGAGGGAAGATTCTTTTTGTGCTTTATATTTTATGAAAGCAGGTAAAATCATATATTGGAGAGGTGGTTGGTTTTAGCTATTAAACTAAATATAAACTAAACTACTGGTGATAACAATATAATAAAAGACTGTGTTTATTTAATCATGTATTACTCCCAAGATTGCTTCTCCTAGTGTTGTTGCTTTGTCACACTTGTGATGATCCATGTAATTATTTCCTAAGTCATGAACGAATTACACGAACCCGCCGTCTATTTAATATTCCGTTAAGACAACGCACAAGTAAGGTAGTATGAAGACTATTACAAGGCCCCTAAGAGTTTATTAAATGCATTTGAAATATATTAAGTGTGGATCAACCATATAAGGGGCAAGGTAGTATGAAGACTGTTACCCGATGGTATCCTTTCTACACAATCATGTTTTCCTAGACATATCAACAGCGATACAAACAAAAGCTAGTTTTCTAAGACCTAACATGCATATCCATCACAAGAAGGAACACCACTAAGATCTACATTCTAGGTTTCATACAATCATAAATAAACACAATAGAAGGTTTAGCAAAGCATGTTATAAGTAAAGCAAGAACAATAATGAATCAAATAACACATAGACATATTGAATGATTAAGATAATCTTACTTGATTAAAATATGAATTGAAGGAAGTACAAAAGAGTTTTGAGGCCCTAAAATCGTCCCTAACAGCTACTAAACGAACTAGGGTTCATCCCTTTCTTTTACTCTAAAGTTACACACTTAAAACCCTAAAATCGGATTTGTATTTATAGGAAAATCACTGCGATGGCGTCGCGTTTTAATCGTGACGCCGTCATGACAAGAATATTCTAGATAATGGGCTGGGTCGTACAATCTGACACCGTCTTGAGATCTTGTGACGCCGTCTTGGAAATCGTTGTTACGGTGTCACATGTAATCTGTGACGCCGTCTCCAACTTCTAAGGAGAAATTCTTGAGCAATGTTGGTGTAGGTTCGTAGTCTTGTCTGTTTCTTCTCCAAATGAGCCCAAGTCACTTGTATTTCTTCAAAATGCCTTCAGAATACAAAATACATGAAAAAGAACGATTAAGTACCTATTTTGGGCATAAACACACGATTTAGGGGGGTTAAACAGCCCCGAAAAAGTGTATAAAATGACACCTTACCAAGACTCCATAAGATCCCATGGCCAGTTATAAGACAATAGAGGGGACAAGGAGGCTTGATTTTAGCTCCTTTGTCTAGCACGTGTACACATATATTCTCTTTTACCAACAACACCTCCATTCATCCATCTCTTTTTTCAAAAAAATAAAACACACACATAAGTGTGTGTGTATGTGTTCGTCCGCCACCAACCACCACAAACCACCATAGATTTTCCAACTTTGATCAAGAACGTGATATTCTGGGTTGCTACGAGTATTTGGGTATTCATTTAAACAACGTTTGGGTTGTCCGGTTCGTGTCAAAATCTACATTTTTGAAGATTTTCTTATAAGTTTCCAAATTTAACTTTCGTTTTTCCTTTTGGGTTTATGATGATGCATAGATGTTAGTTGTACAAGTTGATCGACGTAAAAATCAATTTTTGGAAACGAAACGAATAAAAAAGGGTGTTTGGCTTGCGTCGAATAAGAAAAGAAAACAAGGATTTTATAGTTTTGATATTGTGGTCATGATGGTTGAATAACATATGTTGTTGGATAGCTTATTTTTGATAATAGATTGTATAGCTTATTTCGAGCTTATTTTTAAGCTATTTCGTGGCTTATTTTGGGCTTATATGCCACGTCTTATGTTAAAATCTCAAGGGGAGAGATTTTGATTATTTTCGTGGTATGGCGTATGTTTGTGGACTAATATTATAGCTTATGGTGGTAACCAAATGCGATATGTAGCTTACTAGCTTATTTTCAAGCTTAATATATGTATTGTGAAGCTTATGGACTCACGACCCAATAAGCCAATTTAAGCCGTGGCTTAATGGGAGGGCTTATTGTGGTCCGGATTATTTTCTACTTATTAGTATGAACTTATGTATATAAATGGGCCTTGGTTTTGGGCTTAGATCGTATTTTGGACGTATAAATACCTTATTGGACCCTTGTTGGGCCTTGAAGCCCAATAAGCGATATTTAGTCGTTTGAAGAGTTTTTGACGAACTTTTGAAAGTGAAATGTATTTACGAAGTGATATTGAGCGTTATTTTGAGAAAAATGTTTTAGTAAACGTTAAAGATTGGGGTTTTGGAATTTTGTCGAAAAAGTGTCGAAATGGTGAAAAGTGTTGGAAATTAAGGTTTGAAACCTTGGAAAACGTTATATAAATGTACGGGTCATGTCGAAATTTCATAAAAAGTTTATACTTAGAAAGTTTTATTTAAGAACATGATTTTGGTTTTAAATAATAAAATATTATTTCATTTATTTAATAAAATTCACTAAATCGAAACTTTTCTAATATGTCTATTATGAGTAAACGTTTCATTTTCAACCATATTATGATTATTTTATAGGGAAAGGTACCGAATGGACTTATCGAAATATATTTATAATAATTTATAATAAATATTTACTTATATTACTTAGCTATTTTCTTTAAAAAGTATAAGTATGTATCGTGGGAATATCAAATTGATAAGATATTTTGGGATGAGGCGTCAACCATCACACCACTAAATTGTTACGTGTAATTGTACAACACGTCTAAACTCTATGCATTAAACGTGAAGACTGTTTTGTAAAATGAATGATTAAAATGGGACATTAACTGGACTAGGTCGTGTGCGGATGTCGTTGCATTTGCTTGTGTGATTGAGATTTGGTTGCTAAAGACTTGTTAGAGGTGAGTTCTTATAGCCCCATTTTTCTACTGTTTTTTCGTTGGGGGAAAATGATACTCAAATGTGTTTTGAAATGTTTTGAGTTGAACTGTGCGAAATGTGGTTTTGTTTTTGAGAAAAGATATGTGCTTATGACTGCTATGTGAATATTATGTGTTGTATGATTATTTGGATCGGAAGGGTATGCCTATCCCAGTATTTGTGTGGTTATTGGAGCGGCTGGGTACGCCTACCCTGGTATGTGTGAGGTCCTGCCCTAATCTAGTGCTCCAGCTGGTAGGCCCTTTAGGTGCGTAAGTGACATATGGTGATCGACTAGCGGGATTTGCTAGGTCATGTTACATGATTAGCGAGGATGCTAAGTCATGGGTTGTTTGCATATATTCACTGTCATATTGCACTATTGTCCACTATTTTGAAATGGCACAACTTTTAGGTTTAAGGTCAAACCTACGAGCTCACCAACATTATTGTTGACGTTTTCGAGTAACATTTTTAGGTGAAGTGAAAGAAGAATAAGTTGGTGATATGTGATAGCAGACTTAGAAGTATCCCGTGTGGATTTTTCATGTGAAGTCTTGCTTTTTTATTTTATTTGGTTTTAGTATTTAGAAGATTTTGGTTTAAGTTTGGATTTGGACCCTTGTGTGGGCTATTAGAATTGTAAGAGGTTATGGATTTAATTGTGATTTGGGACATCACTTGAGGTTGTTCGAGGTTAATGGTCTTCATAACACTTGAAGTTTATGCATTGTTGTTTTCTCTATATTGTATCTTGTGTTATGATTGATCATTATGTTATGCTCCCGAGTTTCCTCCATTATCGGGGTGTAACAGTTTCATTTCGTATAGTATAAATGATATATTTATGGTAACCAAGTGTACCGAATGGACTTATCGAGATATATTTAAAATTAATTATTATAAATATTTACTTTTATTAGTTAACTATTTTACGTAAATAGTATAAGTAAATTGTACTAAGATATGGGTTCGATATGGTATCTTTGGAGTTAAGTTGTCAACCATCACACCACTAAAATGTTTAAGATAACCGTACAATAAACAATTGACCCCTATGCATCAAATCTAAAAACTGCTTTGGAGATGAATGATTAAAATGGCACATTAACTGGACTAGGTCGTGTTCGGACGTCGTTGCATTTGCTTGTGTCATTGAGATTTGGTTTCTAAAGACTTGCTTGAGGTGAGTTCTCGTAGCCCCATTTTTGTATTGTTTTTCCGTTGGGGGAAAATGATACTCAAATGTGTTTTGAACTGTTTTCTGAACTGTGCGAAACATGGTTTTGTTTTTGGGACAATTATGTGCTTATGACTACTATGTGAATATATGTAATGTGATTTTACTTGCATGTACTGTGTTTGGCATGGCAAGGGTTATGGTTTACTTGCATGTACTGTGTTTGGCATGGCAAGGGTCGTGGTTTTACTTGCATGTACTATGCTTGGCATGCAAGGGTTGTGGTCCTGCCTTAATATAGTGCTCCAGCTGGTAGGCCCTTTAGGTGCATAAGTGACATATCGGAGTTGCGGCTCCAAGAGCATTGGTATATGCTAGTTTTGGTGACTAGTAGGGATGCTAGGTCATCGCACATGATTAGCAGGGATGCTAAGTCATGGGTTTGTTTGCATATATTCACTGTAATATAGTACTATTGTCCATTGTTTAAATGATTGGCACAATAACTGGGTTTCGAGTCAAACCTACGAGCTCACCAACATTATTGTTGATGTTTTCGAGTATCATTTTCAGGTGAAGAAAATGATCATTAAGGTTATGGTGCATGTGGCAGACTTATAGAGAATCCTGTAGGAATCTTGTTTGAGAAGTCTTGCATTTGATGTTTGATATGGATTTGGTTTTCTTAAGGATTAAGGATAAGATTGTGTGGACCCCTGCATGGGCTTATGGTTGTAGTAATTGACGACTATGTGCTATGTTTTTGATTTGGGACATCACTCAAGGCTGATTTGAGGTTGATGGTCATCATGACACTTTTATTAATGCATTTTAGTTATCTCTATTTTGTATCTTGTGTTATGATTGATCATTATGTTGCATTCCCGTGTTTCCACCGCTGACGAGGTGTGACATAATGGTAATCAGAGCCAGGTTATAGAGAAGTAGGTGGTTCGGCCTAGACTATAACCGAGGGACCTTCATATAGTTGCATTATAGGATCTATGTGCGCGGTGTTCTGCTTATACGTGCTTATGTGATTATAGGGTATGGCGTTAGTTAAGTCATTCATTTGAAATGTGTGAGCCTAATACTAAGTACCACTGGGAAATGATACAGGTATAAATGCGGTGGCCAACATAATTATAAACGTATCACGACTCACACATATTTAGTATTATCGTCCACACAAATCGGTGTTGACACCTTAGGACCGTAGTAGGCATATTATAGTATATTAAGTTACCCTATAATGTGTTGACCGTCCCACCTACCTAACGTTTCCCATGTTCTCCCTCATGTAGATAATGCCGCCAACGATGACGACCCGAAGTGCTGGCCGGCCTGCTGCCGCATCACGAGGAGGGGGAACGGGTGGATGAGCCAATAGAGGTAGTGGTAGGACTAGAGGTCGTTCTGGTGATTAGGGTAATAATAGGATTGATGGTCAAGGTGGCCAAGTAGGTGGTCAGGGTAGTGAGGTGAATGATGGTGTTAACGGAGTCCCCGACTTCTCCACCATCATTGCACAGCAGTTGCAGAATTTACTGATGGAGTCAGTTCAGGATATGAGTAGGTGTAGGGATAGTCAGAAGGTGAAGTACACTGCTGGTTCATTTGTTGGTAAGGCTCTCACGTGGTGGAACTCTCAAATCCACACACGAGGTCGAGAAGCCGTTATAGGTATGTCTTGGGAAGACTTTAAGACTTTGACTAGAGAGGAATTTTGCCCGAGTAATGAAATGCAAAAGTTGGAAACTGAGTTGTGGAATCACGCCATGGTCGGGGTGTGCCTGCGCGTATATGATAGTTTCATGAGTTGGCTAGGTTAGTTCCTCAATTAGTAACCCCAAAAGGTAAGAGGATTGAAAGGTATGTGTATGGCCTTACTCTATAAATTTGAGGAATGGTGGTAGCAACGGAGCCAAATATCATCCAAAAGGTTGTGCAGATAGCCGGCACATTGACTGATGAAGCCCTTAGGAATGGATCTATCAAAAAGAACCCTGAGAAGAGAGGAAATGAGGGAGAACCTAGCAAGGATAGAAATGTGAGAGATGACAACAAAAGAACTAGGACTGGAAATGCTTTTGCTATAACCGCAAACCCTGTTAGGGGAGGGTACACGGGTACGGCACCCAAGTGTACCACCTGCAACTATCACCATTCTCCTGAGATACCTTGTCGCATTTGTTTCAACTGTAACCGCCCAGGACATTTTGCTATGGATTGTAGAGTGGCGCCTAGGAATGTGAACCCCGTCAATGCTAGGAACCCAGTTGCTAGGACTTGTTACGAGTGTGGTAGTTCCGATCATATCAAGTCAGCTTGTCCTAGGTTGAATCAGGCTCAAAGGCCAGGGGAAACCATCAGAACCAAGTCGTGGCTGTTAATGGGGGTCAGGGTCGTAGAAACCAAGGGAACTAGGCAAGAGGTAGGGCATTCATGTTGGGAGTGAGGGAGGGCTCGTCGGGACTCTGACATCGTGACGGTACGTTTACTCTAAATGATCATTATGCTACTACCTTATTTGACTCTAGTGCCGACTATAGTTTCGTTTCCACTACTTTCATACCTCGGTTAGGCATAAAGCCCAGTGAATTAGGTTTTAGTTATGAGATTAAGATAGCTAGCGAGCAGCTAGTAGAGATTGATAAGGTCATTAAGGGTTGCAAACTAGAAATAGAAGGTCATGTGTTTGACATTAACTTGATACCCTTTGGAAGCGGGAGTTTTGATGTGAAAGGATTGGTTGTCTGACCATAAGGCTGAGATAATTTGTCGTGAGAAAGTAGTAATGATACCACTACTAGATGGCATGGTTCTTATAGTATTAGGAGAGAAACAGAAGAGAAGGTGAGACAGTTGATAAGTGCTAGGACTAAGGAACAGAAGCAAGAAGAGATCATAGTAGTGAAAGATTTTCTCGAGGTATTCCCGGATGATCTATCTGGATTGCGGCCTGTTTGGGAAATCGAGTTTCGGATTGAGTTAGTCCCTGGAGCGATGCCGGTTGCAAAGTCTCCCTATCGTTTGGCACCTTCTGAATTGGAGGAGTTGTCGGGTCAACTCAAGGAACTCCAGGACAAAGGTTTCATTTGACCAAGCTCATCGCCTTGGGGAGCACCAGTATTGTTTGTTAAGAAAAAGGATGGATCCTTTAGGATGTGTATTGATTATAAAGTGTTGAATAAGCTGACCATTAAGAATCATTATCTACTCCCTAGGATTGATGACCTGTTTGACCAACTTCAAGGATCACAGTACTTCTCTAAGATAGACCTTAGGTCCAGATACCATCAGCTGAGAGTGCATGAGGATGACATTCCAAAGACTGCATTTAGAACTCGTTATGGAAATTTTGAGTTCACTATAATGCCCTTTGGTTTGACTAACTCACTAGCGGTATTTATGGATCTAATGAACCGAGTATGTAGGTCATATCTAGACAAGTTTATGATAGTGTTCATTGATGATATCTTGATTTACTCTAAGACACGGGAAGAGCATGAAGTGCACCTAGGGTTAGTCTTAGAATTGCTTAAGAAAGAGAAACTGTATGCTATGTTTTCTAAGTGTGAATTCTGGTTGCAAGAAGTACAGTTTCTTGGACATGTGTTAACGGAGGTGGTATTCATGTAGACCCTAGTAAGATTGAAGCTGTTAAGAATTAGAAAGCCCCTAGAACTCCGTCTGAGGTTCGTTCATTCTTAGGATTGGCAGGGTATTACCGTAGATTCATTGAGGACTTTTCTAAGATAGCTAAGCCGCTTACTGTCTTGACTCAGAAAAGTAGAACCTTTGATTGGGGTGAGGAGCAGGAGAATGCGTTTCAAACTTTGAAGGATAAGTTGTGTAATGCACCTATTCTAGCTCTCCCCGATTGACCGTAAGATTTTGTAGTATATTGTGATACGTCCAGGTTAGGACTAGGTTGTGTGTTAATGTAAAGAGGTAAAGTGATAGCCTATGCGTCTAGGCAGTTGAAAATTCATAAAAAGAATTATACCACCCATGATTTAGAGCTGGGAGCGGTTGTGTTTGCGCTTAAGATTTGGAGACATTATTTGTATGGGAAAAAGAGTATCATATATACCGATCATAAGAGTCTCCAACATATCTTTAGTCAAAAGGAATTGAACATGTGACAGCGTCGCTGGATAGAGCTTTTTAGTGACTATGACTGTGAAATTCACTACCATCCCGGTAAGGCAAACGTAGTAGCTGATGCACTAAGTAGGAAGGAAAAAGTGAAACCTAAGAGAGTTAGAGCTATCAATATGACCCTTCAATCAAGTATCAAGGATAGGATACTAGCGGCTTAGAAGGAGGCATGTGATGAGTCTGCGGTATTGCAGAAAGGTTTAGATGAGATGATAGAACATAGGAGTGATGTAGCTTTGTACTACCTAGATCGAATATGAGTTCCTTTGAAGGGTGATGTGAAAACCCTGATAATGGACGAGGCCCATAAGTTGAAGTACTTTGTAAACCCAGGAGCTGATAATATGTATTATGACCTTAGAGATAGGTATTGGTGGCCGGGCATGAAGAAGGACATAGCGGTGTATGCTAGTAAGTGTTTGACTTGTTTGAAGGTTAAGGCTGAGCATCAAAAGTCGTCTAGCTTGCTCCAGCAACATGAGATTCCTGAATGAAAATAGGAATGGATAGCAATAGATTTTGTGACTAAGTTACCAAGGAATAGTAGTGGACACGATACAATCTGGGTCATTGTGGACCGATTGACTAAGTTTGCTCATTTTCTACCTATGCGTGAGGATTATAAGATGGATAGATTGGCTAGGTTGTACCTGAATGAGATTGTTTCTAGGCATAGTGTACCGATCTCGATCATATCTAATCGTGATAGTCAGTTCACGTCGAGTTTTTGGCAGTCAATGCAAGAGGCATTAGGAACCCGATTAGACATGAGTACGACTTACCACCCATAGACCGACGGTTAGAGTGAGCATACTATTTAGACTTTAGAAGACATGCTTAGAGCGTGCGTCTTAGACTTCGGGGGAAGTTGGGATGTTCATCTTCTATTAGTCGAGTTTTCGTATAACGATAGTTATCATTCTAGTCTGAGGTGTGCGCCGTTTGAGACTTTGTATGGTAGGAAGTGTCGTTCCTCGATTATGTGGGATGAGGTTGGAGAGGGTTAGTTGATAGGACCTGAGCTAGTGCAAGAAACCATTGAGAAAATCTTGCAGATTAAGGATAGACTTAAGGCTGCGCGAGATCGTCAGAAAAGTTATGTCGATAGGAGGAGAAAGCCTCTAGAGTTTAGTGTAGGTGACTATGTCTTGCTCAAAGTATCGCCTTGGAAACATGTGGTACGCTTTGGGAAGAAAGGGAAATTAGCACCTAGATTTGTTGGCCTCTCGAGATCATTAAGAAGGTAGGCCTAGTGGCCTATCCATTAGATTTGCCTGAGGAGTTGAATGGTGTTCATGCCACGTTCCACGTGTCAAACCTTAAGAAGTGTTTGGCTAATCCAACACTGCAAGTACCTTTAGATGAGATTCGAGTTGATGCTAAGTTGAATTTTGTGGAAGAGCCTATGGAAATCTTAGAACGGGAGTTCAAAAAGTTGAAGCGGAGTAGAATTATCATCGTCAAGGTTCTGTGGAATTCGAAACGTGGGTCTGATCTCACGTGGGAACGTGAAAATCAGATGAAGCATAAGTATCCACATCTGCTTAGTGCTGATAGTAGTTGAATTTCGGGGGCGAAATTCTTTTAAGGGGGGTAGAATGTAACCCTTGCCCCTTTTTGTGTTTTGAATATTCTAATTTAGTTTTTTGATTATTTGACTTATGTCAGTTTCTTTAGAATTTGTACCGTGTTAACGGTGGTGAATTTATGAGATATGAAGTGTTTTATGGTTTATTGTGTATAATAGTCTCCTTTTGAGGTTATTATTGTGCTATCATATTCTGGGTGGTTGACTAGTGAATTTTCAAGAAATGCCGAAAAACGAGTCCCGACACGTCCGTTAATGTCCAAATGAGTTTTGGGAAGTATAAGGTGTAAATATATCGTGTAAATACTCTAGGTTAATGGAAAAATATTTTTAAGGTGAATAAATGCTAATTAACTTTGGGGAATATTTTACGATCAAGGTTTTTGAGTTTTAAGTGATCCCGACATAAAAAGAACTACCCGAACCCTCCTAGGATCCTATAACCGGTTGTGGGAGTCAATGGGGAACAAAATGGCTATTTTCTAGCAAAGGTGTCTATGCATAGTACTAATATATTCTTACCACCACAACATTTCTTTTCATTCTTGCATTTAAAAAAAAAAAACACACACACTTGTGTGTGCTCACCTTGCGTCCAAACTAAGCACACATACAAACACATATATTTTCAAACTTTGATCAAGAAAACATGACGGTCCAAGAGTTGTAGGGTGTTTCTAGTGTTTGGGTTATCAATAAAACAACGTTTGGGTTGTCCGGTTCGCGTCGAAATTTATTTTGAAGACCATTTTTGTAAGTCTTTCAAATTTAAATTTTACTTGTCCTTTAGTATAGTTAATGGTGCATATATGTTAGTTGTATAAGTTGATGGTCGTAAAAATCAAAATTTAAAAACGAAATGAATGGAAAAAGGTGTGTTGTTTTGCGTCGAACTTAAGAAAAAGGATAAAGGGGTTTCGTAGTTTTAATATCGTGGTCGTGATGGTTGAAAAACATTTATTTGCTATGTGGCTTATTTTTCATATTGTCTTATTCGGCTTATTTTTAAGCAATTTCGTGGCTTATTTGAGCTTATATGCTCACGGTTGGAAAGAAGAACACAAGGAAAGTGTCTTTGGCTATTACCCTAGTATGTCATATTTTTGTGGACTATTATTTTAACTTATGGTGATAACAAAATACGATACGTAGCGTATTAGCTTATTTTAAGCATAAGTATATAGATTTTGGAGCTTATGGGCTCACGGCCCAATAAGCATCTATAAGCCGTAGCTTATTTGATGGCTTATTGTGGTCTGGATTACTTTGTTACTTATTGGTTTGGGCTTATGTATACTAATGGACTTTGATTTTGGGCTTAGAACATATTTTGGATACATGAAAACCTTAATGGACCCTTGTTGGGCCTTAAAGCCCAATAAGAGTTAATTAGTCGTTTTGAGTGTTTTGACGAACTTTTGGGAAGTGAAAAATATTTATGAAGTTATATTGGAAGTCATTTTGAGAATGTATATTGGTAAACGTCGTGAAATGTGATTTTTGGAATTTGGTCGGAAAGTGTCGTAATATTGGGAATTGTTTGAATTTAAGGTTTAAAAACCTTGGGAAACGTCATATAAACGTACGGGTCATGCCGAAATTTCGTGAAAAGTCTATACTTAGAATTTTTACTTAAAACATGATTTTTTGATTTAATAATAATATATTATTATTTTATTATTTAATGCGTCGACTAAAAGACAAAAAATATAATTTTTCTTGAAACTTTTCCAAAATATTTAGTATAAATAAATGTTTCATTTCGTAAAGTATAAAGGGTATATTTATGGTAAATAAGTGTACCGAATGGATTTATCGACGTATACTTATAAGTAATTATTATCTTATATTACTTAACTATTCTTCTTAAATAGTATAAGTATATTATACTAAGATATGAATTGAGATATAGTATCATTTGAAGTTAAGTCATCAACCATCACACCACTAAAACTTTTAAGATAATTGTACAACAGGCATCTAATCTCTATGGATCATACCTAAAAACGGTTTTGGTAATAAATGATTAAAATGGGACATTAACTGGACTAGGTCGTGTGCCGACGTCGTTGCGTTTGCTTGTGATTTGAGTTTGCTATTGGAGACAGTTGCTTGTGGTGAGTTCTCGTAGCCCCACTTTTTAAATCTTTTCCGTTGGGGGAAAATGATACTCAAATGTGTTTTGAACTGTTTTCTGAACTGTGCGAAATGTGGTTTTGTTTTTGGGATAATTTATGTGCTTATGACTGCTATGTGAATGATATGTGTTGGTACGATATGCTGTGTGGAACTTCGCCCTATATATAGCTCCAGCTGGTAGGCTTTAGGTGCGGTAAGACATTCGGGGTTGCGACCCTAAGAGCGGTGGTACACGCTGGTGATAAGACTAGCGGGGATGCTAGGTCTTGGTACATGATTAGCGGGGATGCTAAGTCATGGGTTTGTGATTGTTTGCATATATTCACTGTCATATAGCACAATTGTCCAACTGTTTGAGATATTGGCACAACGACTGGGTTTCCTTCAAACCTACGAGCTCACCAACATTATTGTTGACGTTTTCGAGTATCATTTTCAGGTGTGTTTTGATAAAGGTAAATGGATGGTTTTGGAGATTAAAGATGTGCACCCTTGGGGGTTTGGGATTCAAGACTGAGGTCTTACTTGTCAAGATTGAAACATGAAACCTTTGTAAATTAATTTTTTTGTAAACTTCATATGGTATGATCTTGTATCTTGTGCAATGTGAATCGTTATGTCGCATTCCCGTGTTTCCGCTGGTGACGGGGTGTGACAAAAACAAAATAAAAAACTGTCTAAAAGACAACCGGATCTTTGTGTCTTCTAAGACCCATATGGACCCTTTAAAAATTTATTTACTTTACGAGACTTACATGGTTGGAAAGATAACTCAAAAACCTTCAATCTAGGCTTTTGAAACACTTTATTTTAGTAGAAAAGATACGATCATGTGATGTCAGGAAAACCCTAATTCCAGCAAGCTATTTTATGAAACTTTTAACATAAAACACTTAAAATTTGTTGGTAAAGTATATTTTGAACTTAGAAAACCTTAGACACAAGCATAGTAGGGTGATAAAAATATTTGTAAAACTCATATGCGTTTGGTACACTCATGTTGTAAACCTAAAGCGCCTCGTTATTTAATTAGGTCGCGGTTAGGACTCGAGCTATATTGCACTTGCGTTATTTTTCCCGATTGTATTACTTACTTGAGGTGAGTTTCATAGCCCCACTTTTACATGATTTATACTTGTTTTGCAACACTTGGGGTGAGATACATTGCTTGCTTTTACATATGGACACAAGTACTTTTAAACTATTATGGATTAGCCTAAGTACCTTTAACCCACTTATGCCCACTATCATGAACCGTTAATTACTGCGTGTAAGCACGATTGTTGTAAATAGATCTATTGGGGTTGACACCCCCATCCGGGTAAGTAGCGCTTACTTGACCAAGGGGATTGGTCAAACGGACGTATACCTTTCGGGTAACTCTAGGTGGTCTTGGGTTAGACACCTACCGGGCAACTACTTGTAACAACTTGAAACAACTTGAAACGACTTGTTAATACAAATAAAGTCTAAAAATGTTATTTTAATTTTTCGGCTTCTTTACGGTTTGATATAAAAAAGTAAAAACCTTTCTAGTTAAATTTATCGGAAAACAAGTATTAGTCTTAAAATTTTCCATCTTTGACGTAGAATCACTTAAGTATGTACAAAACACAATGATTAATTTGGAACTCAGAAACCTTATACACAATCATAGTAGGGTGATAAAATTATTTACAAAACTCATATGCATTTGGTACACTCATATTATAAACCTAAAGCGCCTTGTTATTTAATTAGGTCGCGGTTAGGACTCGAGCTATATTTAACTTGCGTTATTTTCCCGATTGTATTATTTACTTGAGGTGAGTTTCATAGCCTCACTTTTACATGATTTATACTTGTTTTGCAACACTTGGGGTGAGATACATTGCTTGCTTTTACATATGGACACAAGTACTTTTAAACTATTATGGATTAGCCTAAGTACCATTAACCCACTTATGCCCACTATCATGAACCGTTAATTACTTTGTGTAAGCACGATTGTTGTAAATAGATCTATTGGGGTTGACACCCCCATCCGGGTAAGTAGCGCTTACTTGACCAAGGGGATTGGTCAAACGGACGTATACCTTTCGGGTAACTCTAGGTGGTCTTGGGTTAGACACCTACCGGGCAACAAACTTGTAACAACTTGAAACAACTTGAAACGACTTGTTAATACAAATAATGTCTAAAAACGTTATTTATATTTTTCGACTTCTTTACGTTTTGATAATCACAAAATGTAAAAATATTCTACGTAAAATTAAACGTAAACAAGTTATTAGTCGTAAATTTCCATTTTGACGTAAATCACTTAAGGTATGAACAAACAAATAATTAACTTGCTAAATGATTAAAGTAATACCTTTTTGTCTTAAACTTTATATTTTTACAAATGTAACAAAACATTTTTACAAAAATAAATTAGTCAAGATATTTTTGTAATTAAAAGAAATTTTTTATTCAAATATATATTTGAAATCAGCCCCCCCCCCCCCAAAGAAAAATATTAGAAATGTCTGCCCTAAAAACATTTTCCTACAAAAGGACAAAATCAGGAACGTCCTATAATAAGGTGGCCCCTTGATAGGTATGGGCGGACCCCTTATTGATCAGTGGTTTGCCTTTAGGAGATAAGGAGGCTGACAGAGTAAAACTGTCCCAGACTTTACCTATAAATAGTGAACTGTTCCCTCATAATTTTCCACCGTTTGCACTATGTTTCTTTCTGTTCAAAACCAGCAAACATATTCTCTAGTCTTTGATCATTTAACGTACATAAGCATTTGTTTACAAGTGATCCAATCCTTCCTCTCCGAGTGCAAGAGAAGAATACTCGTAAAATTAAACCAACTGATACCACCTCTAAGGCTATAAATAGGACCTCAAACTCGAAGTTCTATATCACTCTCATCTCAATTCACATATCATTCTATCAACAATCAAAAAAGTTCTCTCAAGAAGAAGTTTGGAAGAGTTTAAGGATTTGGAGTGAACTTATTCATAGTTCATCCAATTTCTGAGTTGTAATCCATTTTAGAGAGTGTTAGTAAGGTTATTTCGAAGCTATAAGCAATTGTGACAGAATCGTTCATAGTTTCTGGGTTTTTACTTTGAATATAAAAATAAGTTCTTGGGAAATTCGTGTGAAATCATCAAGCTTTGCTCTTGAATTTGGTATAATCTTGTTTCTCATGTGTATTATGATCTTTTCTGAGTTCAAGATGAATGTTATGTGTTTGATCTTAACCAATACGGAGTAGTCATATATGTTTATTTGGGTTTAACATGGAATAATGACATGAACATGATTTAAAATTTTATTAATGATTATGATCTTGATAAATTCGATGTTTGATTATCCGGATACTTGTTATACGTTTGATTAACCATATATGGTGGAAATAGGTCAAAAGGCTCTACCTTTGTGTTTACATTTCGCGTTGTTTGTCTATGGAAATTCGATATTGGTCTTGTGCGAATTGACTAATAAAATGTTTATCAAACCGGATATGAACACGTTTAATACTTAATCTCATGTCTAACGAAGTTGATTAAGGGAATTTATCATTATCACCTTCATACATGAATATCTCTTTATGGATTTTATATATTAAACATTAAAGGCCGAAAGGATTCTTTCTTATATAAAATAGTTAATTGTTTGAATGATTATTCGTCTATTCTTACTTTTATGCTTAAATTCATGTTTGCATTATTACTTGCATGTTTGTTCCAATGTCCTTAGCCCAAATAAACATCACATTTATAATCTTAAAATACGTTAAACCATTTATCTTTGAATTAAGTAACAAATTTAAAGATAACTTCTTTGCAAAACTAACTGACTTTTTTGAGATACACCAATCCCATAGAACGACCTGGTCTTACCTTAAATTCTATACTATAAATGGGGGTGACTCTAGCAATATAGTATATATAAAATACTAGGCAAATCCAAACTCTTCACCCTTGACCAAGGTAAAAAGTCAAGACCTTCCTAGA
>BQNB010101481.1:2852-16114 GCA_026074375.1 Tanacetum coccineum | reverse complement strand
CTCAACGGTACTAACTAACTTTCTACTAACGGTACTAACTAACTAACAGTACTTAATACTTTGTACTATCGGTACTAAGTATAACTGTTAGTACTAACTATTTGTACTGTCGGTACTAAGTTAAGAAAACATTAATCCTAACAGTTTCATATAAAGGAGATTTATATAAACTTTTGCTTGTGCAGATCATGGCAACTTCATCTATTGTTATTTCTTTTGATTCTTCGGATGAGAGTGTGGGATCACCGCCCTCTCGGGTTATTCTTTTTGGCGATATTCCTACTGTTATTCCTTCTACTTCTATGGTTGCTCCAGAGACTTCTACTATTGCTCCTGTTATTTCATCTGCCGCTCCTGTGGATGAGACGACTCTTGTTGCTTTACCCACTGGATTGTGTGGCTTGGTTCCCTATTCGGGTTCTGATTCTGATTCACCAGATAAGGTGTCTTCACCAGAGCATATTTCCCCGCTACCAGCTATTTCACCATTCTTATGCACCGATTCTTCTAAGGCTCCTGATTCTTCTGATGGACCACCATCGCATGACCCTTATGTTGCTACCGTTGCTCGTTGGAGGAGCAGGGTAACAGCACGTCCATCATCATCATCTGAGTTTCCTATTGTTCCTGTTACTGCCCCGCCCAGGATTCGTCGACGGTCAGCGATTCTTATCTCACCCGGGGAGGCTATTCCTTTTGGTCGACCTTACCGTACCCATCTTAACAGGCCGCGTAAGTTGTTGACTGTGAGGAAGATAGTTGGACCTTTACCAGCTCGCAGATTAGCATGTAGGCATGCATCACCTCGTTCTTCAGACCACCACTCATCTTCTTACAGTTTATCTTCGAATTCTTCGCCAATTCATTCTTCGGGTTTGGATGCATCAGATCAGACTCATTCTGGATCTTCGACTAGAGATGTACCACCTATATTGTGTGACCCTCTGAGGAGAGCACCACGATGTAGTGAGGCATTTCGTCGTTGGTGTGATACTCCATTATCTACTTTGTATCCGCCGACTACATCAGAGTCATCATCAGGAAATTCATCAGAGAGACCACTGCATTCATCTTCACATTCTGTTAGACCATCTAGCAGGAGATGTAGATCCTCGGTTGATTCTATACCATCATCTATGGCAGTTATGGTATCATTAGCTCTTACCCATGCTGATCTCTTACCACCTCGTAAAAGGTTTAGAGATTCATATTCGTCTAAGGCTAGCATAGAGGAGGATACCAAGATTAATCCTATAGAGACTAAGGTTGATATGGAGTTGGGTATTAGTTATGGGGATGATGTTAGAGATCATGTTGAGATTGACCCTAGGGATGTCAGGGATGACACTGAGGAGTGTGAGGATGACACCAATGCTGGAGACACGGTAAGGTAGGTATAGACCTTATGTTCGCACCGATAGTTGAGGAGGAGATTGTAGAGCCAGTTGGAGAGGATTCTTTTGATTCGTCTGGCACTAGGGATGGCATTGTTAGGTCATTCGAGGATATGCCGATCGACTTGGATGATGCTGTGCGTGATTTTTACCATCACATGTCTGAGGTTCGTGCTGATAGGATTGTCGGGATTGAGACTGCTCAAAGACGATTGGAGGCTGATCAGTTGTTAGCTAGGGGACAAAGAGTTGGTATGATCGAGAGGATTGACAGCTTGAGGTTGGAGAACCTCAAGGTTCGTGCTATGTTGGATATCGAGAGGGATCGTGTGAACAGTCTTCGTCTTCACATGTCTCTTTCACAGGAGGAGTTTCGTCAGGTTCGTAGGGATCGCGATGATACTCGAGAGAGACTTAGGAGGTTGGAGTCATACGTTGAGAGACGTTTGGGTTTTCGCCCTTAGACTAGTTGTACCATGATCATGTAGGACACTAGACTGATGGTTAGGTCTAGATGTTAGTAGTAGAAATAATTGTGGATCATGTACCTATTTTGGATTTTGGGTGTAACCAAATTATGATTTTATTCATGAAACGAAAAGCTTGTTTTGACTCTCTCGCCTATTTACCTATATTGTTATTTATCCATTCTGGCAATCATGTTGTAATTATATTTTATTTCATAGCATGTATTAAATTATCGTTATCTAATGATAGTGTATTCGTTTCAAAATCTCACCATGGGTTGTGTCTTGTGATGTAGAACAATGACTATCACTCGCTCCGGTATGACCTCTGCCGCAATTGAAGAAATGATCAACCAACGTGTGGACGCAACTCTAGAGACTCGTCGAGTTAACCGAGATCTTAAACTCAAGAATGGGAATGACAATGGAGGAGGAGATGGTAATGGAAATGGTAATGGAAATGGTACTGGGAATGGAAACAATGGAGGCGACAACGGTGAAGGTAATGAGAACCGTAATGTGAATGGAAGAGGCGATAGGCCTGGTGCTCGTGAATGTACATACCAAGAATCTTCTTTAAATTTCACACCACTAGATTTAAAAGGAACATAAGGTGTGGTTGGTTTGATAAGAAAGAGTGAAAAGATAGAAGCTGTGTTTCACATCAGCAACTATCCGAAGAGATATCAAGTGAAGTATGCTACCTGTACTTTACTCGACAGTGCATTAACCTGGTGGAATTCTCACAAGAAACTCATGCGGAACCTGATATTGGCATTAAGCTTAAACAATGAGAGAGCTGTTGAAGCTGATGACAGAATTGTACTGCCCGAGGAATGAGATCCAAAAGATGGAAACCGAGTTGTGGAACTTATCGGTGAAGAACAATGACCTAGAACTTACCATGATGTGTATCAAAATGGTCCCCGAGGATGAAGATCGGGTAGAGAAATTCATTGGAGGTCTTCCTGATAATATCCAAGTGAATGTAATTTCTGCAAAACCCACAAGACTACAAGATGTTGTTCGGATTGCCAACAACTTGATGGATCAAAAGTTGAAGGGCTATGCTGTAAGAAATGCAGAGAACAAGAGGAGATTAAACAACAACTATGGAAACAACTATGGGAAA
Source organism: Tanacetum coccineum (assembly GCA_026074375.1). Taxonomy (NCBI): domain Eukaryota; kingdom Viridiplantae; phylum Streptophyta; class Magnoliopsida; order Asterales; family Asteraceae; genus Tanacetum; species Tanacetum coccineum. Next base: position 13,121 of record BQNB010101481.1, on the reverse strand, counting down.
CAACCGCCCTACAAACGACAGAATACTGGAGGTCAGAATGTTGCTAGAGCCTATATGGCTGGTAACAATGAGAAGAATGGTTATGAAGGAACACTTTCATTCTGCAATAAGTGTAAGCTACACCAAAGGACATCTACTGCTAAGTGTCGTAAACTGTTAAGAGATAGCCATCTGACCAGGGATTGCAGATCTGTTGTGACTGTACCGAACTCAAGGAACTCTAGGGCCCGAATCAGGAGTTATGACGTGATTTGGTGTGGAGCACAAGGACATTACCAGAAGGATTGTCCACAAATCAAGAACAACAAAACCGTGGGAACCAAAGCAAGAGTTCCTGATGCAAGAGTCAAAGCATATGTCCTAAGGAGGAGGTGACGCTAAACCCAGGATCCAACACTGTCCATGGTACGTTCCTTCCAATGATCATCATGCCTTATAAAGTTATTTGATTTCGGTGCCGGAAAGAATTTCGTATCAATACTTTTAGTGCTTGCTGAAGATATCATCACCCCTCTAACCCTCTTGCTTAGACGTTAGCTATGTTGTTGACCTAGCTGACGGAAGAACTTCAGAAACCAACACTGTGCTTAGAGGCTGTACATTAGGATTGTTAGGACATCCATTTAATATCGACATGATAAACATAGATTTGGGTAGTTTCGACGTTATCATCGGCATGGATTGGTTAGCAAAGAATCATGCGGTGATTGTCTGTGACGAGAAAATAGTGCGTATTCCTTACGAAAATGAAATTCTGATCGCTCAAGGAGACAAAAGTGATAAGGAGAAGAAATCAACGTTGAGCATTATATCATATGAAAAGGCCCAGAAGTATATGGAGAAAGGTTGTCAACTATTTTTGGCGGAGATTACGGTGAAAGAAAACAAAGACAAGTCGAAAGAGAAGAGACTCGAAGACGTGCCAACTGTACGAGACTTTCCAGAAGTCTTTCCTGAAGACTTACCTGGATTACCACCGATACGACAAGTTGAATTCCAAATCGACTTAGTCCCAGGTGCTGCCCTTGTAGCTTGAGCCCCGTATAGATTAGCACGGTCGAAAATGGAAGAATTGTCTACTCAACTATAAGAACTTTCTGACAAGGGATTTATAAGACCAAGTTCCTCACCCTGGGGAGCTCCGGTTTTATTTGTCAAAAAGAAAGACGACACTTTTTGGATGTGTATCGACTACCGTGAACTTAACAAGCTTAGTGTAAAGAATCGATACCCACCTTCGAGAATCGTCGACTTGTTTGATCAGTTGCAAGGATCAAGTGTGTACTCAAAGACTGACTTGAGGTCTGGTTATCACCAACTCAGAGTTCGTGATGAGGATATTCCAAAGACGGCGTTTAGGACCCGCTATGGTCACTACAAGTTTCAAGTGATGCCTTTCGGGTTGACTAACGCGCCGGCAATGTTCATGGACTTGATGAACCGAGTATGCAGACCATACTTAGATAAATTTGTGATCGTGTTCCTCGATGATATCTTGATCTACTCTAAGACCAAGGAAGAACATGATGCACATCTTAGACTAATTTTGGAGTTGATCAAGAAGGAAGACTTGTACGCCAAGTTCTCGAAGTGCGACTTTTGACTGTCGAAGGTACAATTTCTTTGACACGTGATTGATAGTGAAGGCATTCACGTTGATCCTGCGAAGATTAAGTCAATCAAGGATTGGGAATTACCCAAGACTCCAACAAAAATTCGCCAATTTCTAGGTCTTGTCGGTTACTACCGACGATTTATCGAAGGTTTCTCCAAGATTGCCAAGCCTATGACGAAGCTGACTCAGAAAAGTGTAAAGTTTAATTAGGGTAAAAAGGAGGAAACTGCTTTCCAGACATTGAAGAAAAAGTTGTGTAGTGCACCGATTTTGGCATTGCTCGAAAGAAGTGAAAATTTTGTAGTATATTGAGATGCTTCTCACAAGGGATTATGCGTAGTGTTGATGCAGAAGGAGAAAGTCATAGCTTATGCATCCCACCAACTCAAAATGCATGAGAAGAACTACACGACGTATGATTTGGAATTAGGAGCTGTGGTGTTCGCTCTCAAGATGTGGAGTCATTACCTTTGCGGCACGAAGTGTGTTGTGTTCACTGACCATAAGAGTTTGCAACATATTCTAGATCAGAAAGAGTTGAACATGAGACAACATAGATGGTTAGAGCTGTTAAGTGACTACGACTGTGAGTTACGTTATCACCCAAGAAAGGCGAATGTGGTGGCTAATGCATTGAACCGAAAGAGTAGAGCTAAGCCACTATGAGTTTGAACCTTGGTTATGACAATTGGTTTAAACCTCCCTGAGCAAAAATTGAATGCTCAGGTTGAGGCAAGAAAGGAAGAGAATTATGGAACAGAAGATTTGTGTGGCATGATTAAGAACCTGGAGCTACGTGCAGACAGAACATTGTGTTTGAAGAATAGAAGTTGGATACCATGCTTTGGTGACTTGAGAGCCTTGATTATGCACGAGTCGCATAAGTCAAGGTATTTGATTCATCCTGGATCAGACAAGATGTACCAAGATTTGAAGAAGCTATACTGGTGGTCAACATGAAAGCAGAAATTGCCACGTGTGTCAGTAAATGCATGACTTGTGCAAAGGTTAAAGCAGAATACCAAAAACCATCTGGTTTGTTGGTTCAACCCATAATCCTAATATAGAAATGGGAGAACATTACTATGGATTTTGTTACTAAGTTACCTAAGACGACGTCTGGTCAAGATACAATTTAGGTAATTGTAGACCTACTCACAAAATCTGCTCATTTCTTACCAATGAAGGAAACCAACTCAATGGAGAAGTTGACGAGACAACACTTGAAGGAAGTAGTCTCGATACATGGAGTGCCAGTTTCGATTATTTCTGATCGAGGCAGTAAGTTTACGTCTCATTTATGGAGATCATTAAATAAAGCCCAAGGTACTCAATTGGATATGAGTATGGCTTATCACCCACAAACAGATGGTCAAAGTGAGAGGACCATCCAAACGTTAGAAGACATGCTACGAGCGTGTGTGATGGACTTCGGAAAGGGATGGGACAAACATCTACCATTGATAGAGTTCTCCTACAACAACAGCTATCATACGAGTATTAAAGCTGCACCTTTTGAGTCATTGTATGGTCGCAAGTGTCGATCACCTATCTGTTAGGCTGAAGTGGGAGACGCTCAGCTTACTGGCCCAAAAATTGTTCATGAAACAACAGAGAAGATTATCCAAATCAAGCATCGTCTACAAGCTTCACGTGATCGACAAAGGAGCTACGCTGATAAGAGACGTAAGCCATTGGATTTTCAAGTTGGGGATAAGGTTATGTTGAAAGTATCGCCCAAGAAAGGAGTGATACGTTTCGGCAAACGGGGAAAGCTGAACCCTCGTTATATTGGACCTTTTAAGATTCTCGCCAAAGTTGGAACGGTTGCATATCGACTTGAGTTACCCGAGAAACTGAGCCGTGTTCATAGTACTTTTCATGTCTCAAACTTTAAGAAGTGCTTATCCGACGAACCACTCGCTATTCCGTTGGACGAAATCCACGTCGACGACAAGCTCAATTTCATTGAAGAACCGATTGAAATTATAGACCGCAAAGTTAAATGTTTGAAGCAAAGTCGCATTCTAATCGTGAAGGTCTGTTGGAATTCAAGAAAAGGTCCCGAGCTTACTTGGGAGCGCGAAGACCAAATGCAAAAAAAGTACCCTCGTCTTTTCGCTAACCCTGAATCTGCACCTCAAGCCACGTCCTAAGCTTTGAGGACAAAGCACTTTTAACGGGGAAAGGATGTCATACCCCGTAAGTTTAGGTCAACATTTTAAACCATTCTGATTATTATCTTTGACTTTTACATGTTACGTTTGAATCTGATAGTTTACCGGGAAGTTAAACCGCGTAAATCTAAAAAACGTCATCGGACGCGTTTCGGAATTGGATATTCATTAGTTTAGATTGCGTTTTTCGTGTTTTTCGTATCAAATACTTTTAGTGCATTGCTAGATATCATACCCTCTGCCTTAGACGTTAGCTATGCTGTTAAGCTAGCTGACGGGAGAACTTTAGAAACCAACATTGTGCTTAGAGGCTATACATTAGGATTGTTAGGACATCCATTTAATATCGACCTGATGCCCATAGATTTGGGTAGTTTCGACGTTATCATCGGCATGGATTGGTTAGCAAAGAATCATGCGGTGATTGTCTGTGACGAGAAGATAGTGTGTATTCCTTACGAAAACGAAATTCTGATCGTTTAAGGAGACAAAAGTGATAAGGAGAAGAAATCAACGTTGAGCATTATATCATGAGAAAAGGCCCAGAAGTATATGGAGAAAGGTTGTCAAATATTTCTGGAGCAGATTACGGTGAAAGAAAACAAAGACAAGTCGAAAGAGAAGCGACTCGAAGATGTGCCAACTGTACGGGACTTTCTGAAAGTCTTTCCTAAAGACTTACCTGGATTACCACTGATACGACAAGTTGAATTCCAAAATCAAATTAGTCCCAGGTGCTGCCCCTGTAGCTCGAGCCCCGTATAGATTAGCACTTTCAAAAATGGAAGAATTGTCTACTCAACTACAAGAACTTTCTGACAAGGGATTTATAAGACCAAGTTCCTCACCCTAGGGAGCTCTGGTTTTGTTTGTCAAAAAGAAAGATGGCTCTTTTCGGATGTTCATCGACTACCGTGAACTTAACAAGCTTACTGTAAAGAATCAATACCCACTTCCGAGAATCGACGACTTGTTTGATCAATTGCAAGGATCAATTGTGTACTCGAAGACCGACTTGAGGTCTGGTTATCACCAACTCAGAGTTCGTGATGAGGATATTCCAAAGACGGCGTTTAGGACCCGCTATGGTCACTACGAGTTTCAAGTGATGCCTTTCGGGTTGACTAACGCGCCGGCAATGTTCATGGACTTGATGAACCGAGTATGCAGACCATACTTAGATAAATTTATGATCGTGTTCATTGATGATATCTTAAATCTACTTGAAGACCAAGGAAGAACATGATGCACATCTTAGACTAATTTTGGAGTTGCTCAAGAAGGAAGAATTGTACGCCAAGTTCTTAAAGTGCGACTTTTGGCTGTCGAACGTACAATTTCTTGGATACGTGATTAATAGTGAAGGCATTCACGTTGATCCTGCGAAGATTGAGTCAATTAAGGATTGGGAATCACCCAAGACTCCAACAGAAATTTGCCAATTTCTAGGTCTTGCCGGTTACTACCGATAATTTATCGAAGGTTTCTCCAAGATTGCCAAGCCTATGACGAAGCTGACTTAGAAAAGTGTAAAGTTCAATTGGGGTGAAAAGGAGGAAACTGCTTTCCAGACATTGAAGCAAAAGTTGTGTAGTGCACCGATTTTGGCATTGCCCGAAGGAAGTGAAAACTTCGTAGTATATTGTAATGCTTCTCACAAGGGATTAGGCGTAGTGTTGATGCAGAAGGAGAAAGTCATAGCTTATGCATCCCGCTAACTCAAAATCCATGAAAAGAACTACACGACACATGATTTGGAATTAGGAGTTGTGGTGTTCGCTCTCAATATGTGGAGGCATTACCTTTACAGCATGAAGTGCGTTGTGTTCACTGACCATAAGAGTTTGCAACATATTCTAGATCAGAAAGAGTTGAACATGAGACAACATAGGTAGTTAGAGATGTTAAGTGACTACGACTATGAGTTACGTTATCACCCAGGAAAGGCGAATGTGGTGGCTGATGCGTTGAGCCAAAAGAGTAGACCTAAGCCACTACGAGTTCGAGCCTTGGTTATGACAATTGGTTTAAAGCTCCCTGTACAAATCTTAAATGCTCATGTTGAGGCAAGAAAGGAAGAGAATTATGGAACAGAAGATTTGTGTGGCATGATTAAGAACCTGAAGCCACGTGCAGATGGAACGTTGTGTTTGAAGAATAGAAGTTAGATACCATGCTTTGGTGACTTAAGAGCCTTGAGTATGCACGAGTCGCATAAGTTAAGGTATTTAATTCATTCTGGATCAGACAAGATGTACCAAGATTTGAAGAAGCTATACTGGTGGCCCAACATGAAAGCAAAAATTGCCACGTATGTCAGTAAATGCATGACTTGTGCAAAGGTTAAAGCAGAATACCAAAAACCATCCGGTTTGTTGGTTCAACCCATAATCCCAATATGGAAATGGGAGAACATTACTATGGATTTCGTTACTAAGTTACCTAAGACGACGTCTGGTCAAGATACAATTTGGGTAATTGTAGACCGACTCACAAAATCTGCTCATTTCTTACCAATGAAGGAAACCGACTCAATGGAGAAGTTGACGAGACAATACTTGAAGGAAGTAGTCTCGAGACATGGAGTGCCAGTTTTGATTATTTCTGATCGAGACAGTAAGTTTACGTCTCATTTCTGGAAATCGTTGAACGAAGCCCTAGGTACTCAATTGGATATGAGTACGGCTTACCACCCACAAACAGATGGTCAAAGTGAGAGGACCATCCAAACGTTAGAAGACATGCTACGAGCGTGTGTGATGGACTTCGGAAAGGGATGGGACAGACATCTACCATTGATAGAGTTCTCCTACAACAACAGCTATCATACGAGTATTAAAGCTGCACCTTTTGAGGCGTTGTATGGTCGCAAGTGTCGGTCACCTATCTGTTGGGCTGAAGTGGGAGACGCTCAGCTTACTGGCCCAGAAATTGTTCATGAAACAACAGAGAAGATTATCAAAATCAAGCATCATCTACAAGCTTCACGTGATCGACAAAGGAGCTACACTGATAAGAGACGTAATCCATTAGAGTTTCAAGTTGGGGATAAGGTTATGTTAAAAGTATCGCCCTGGAAAAGAGTGATACGTTTCGGCAAACGGGGAAAGCTGAACCCTCGTTATATTGGACCTTTTAAGATTCTCGCCAAAGTTGGAATGCTTGCATATCGACTTGAGTTACCCGAGAAACTGAGCCGTGTTCATAGTACTTTTCAAGTCTTAAACCTTAAGAAGTGCTTATCCGACGAACCGCTCGCTATTCCGTTGGACGAAATCCACGTCGACGACAAGCTCAATTTCATTGAAAAACCGATTGAAATTATGGACCGTGAAGTTAAACGTTTGAAGCAAATTCGCATTCCAATCGTGAAGGTCCGTTGGAATTCAAGAAGAGGTCCCGAGTATACTTGGGAGCGCGAAGACCAAATGCAGAAAAAGTACCCTCATCTTTTCGCTAACCCTGAATCTGCACCTCAAGACAAGTCCTGAGCTTTGAGGACAAAGCTCTTTTAACGGGGAAAGGATGTCACACCCCGTAAGTTCAGGTCAACATTTTAAACCTTTCTGATTATTATCTTTGACTTTTACATGTTACGTTTGAATCTGACAGTTTACCGGGAAGTTAAACCGCGTAAATCTAAAAAATGTCATCGGACGCGTTCCGGCATCGGATATTCATTAGTTTAGATATTATATGAGTTATTTTTTTCTATGTGTTTCGTGATTTTTAATCACTTCCGATATTAATTTTATGGTTTTATCTTTTAAATTGCGTTTTTTGTGTTTTTGACCAAACGGAACCCCGAAAACTCGAAATCTTTTCGTGTAAACTTTAGTTATCGTCCATCTCGTATTCTAAAGTTAAAAATTTAGTTCCACTTCCGCTCTTGTTATATATGGACGCCTAAAACCCAACCAAAACAACCTTAGGACTTGAAATTAAACCAAAGGCATCTTATTTGAATTTTCCATGCATGTACATGAAAGTGACACATGAGACAGTCATTCTCATGAACACTTACCATTCTCTACCACCATGTGAGCTCTTACACTCTTGTAAGACTCATATTTAGACCTTTGACTTCATTTGACTAAGCTTGAGCCCTAAGTTATGAACCAAGACAAAAAATTTGAACCATGATGGTCCTTGTGACCTATGTTCGGATGAACCATCAACACACACACTCATTACACAAAAACATGAAACCCTAAACCTTTCTTTTGCCTATATATACCTCATTATAACACACACTAGGGTTCATATCATTTTCCAAGCCTCAACAAAATTTCACATCTCTCTTTTCCTCACCTCTTGGCCACGGCACACACACACACTTATATACTTTCCATACTTTTGATTTCTACCAAGATTCACACATTCCATACTTCATTTGATCAAGAACTAAGGTTATTCCAATAAGGTTTTCTTTTGATTCCAAGTATTTTCAAGATCTACAAATTAGGATTTGGTTATTATTTGGGGTTTTTATAGATCTATTCATTTGGGGTATAGATCTTGTGATTCTCTACTTGTTTCTTCATTCTTGTAAGTATTTCTTGGTCATCTCTTGTTTCATTTCCTTTATTCTTATGAATATTGTTCAAGTATAAGAATCCATGTGTTTGTGTTACTTTTAAAAAGAAATGATAAAAGTAACTTGACAACTTTTATAAAAATGGAATTATTATGTTTGTTGTTTTATAAGCTATAGTGAGATAAGTTAAAAAGTGGGTTGCAACAATAGATATGATGAGGATAGGATAGATTAAGAGGGTTTTGTTGGTTAGTTTTGGCGAAAAAGAAGTTAGGTTGGACTAGACACTATGGTGGTCTTATGGTTGAGTCTATGGTTAAGTCTATGGTACATATTCAAAAATGTGAGTTGCTGATTGAAAATGTAAAAGAGGTTGTAGGACACTTAAAAATGTCTTCAATAGGCGTAAAAGTAGTTTTTGAAGAGCTTATTTCGAATAGATAGTTTTCACATATCGCACTTTAAAATCGGACTTAAACTGGCTAAGTTATAGCCAAATGAAACTTGAAACATTTTTCGGCAAAACCTAATGAATAGTGTTCTGATGTGAATAGTAAAATGGGTATTCGGACACTTTCAGACATTTTTGGACTTTCTAAACACTAGCGAAACATATAGTAACACATATATATAGATTAGCATCATTTGAAGACGTCATTAACGTATTTTAGGAAAAGCGATAAAGTTACTAAAAATAGTAAGTTTGGTAAAACATTAGCGGATCGGACTTGGAAGTTTAGCGATTATGGATAGTTAGCGCATTTTGAAAATATGGAAACTTAACAAATATAGGGGACGGTATTAACGTCTTGAAACTAAAAGCTTACCCAAAATAGAAAGTTACTAAAAATGGCAATTTTCGGATAAACGTCGGAACTTAACGAAAAACTCTATAATTTTATTTAGTCATACTTTATTAAATAAACTAAAGCGCAAACACACATGGATGTCTTTTCTCTTGAAAGCGTATCGTACAAGTTTCGGTTATCTTCCGTTTTCCTAAGACGCGTCGTTTATTTAGGTCGCGTGTAGGACCTCTCGGCTTTATTACTTCTCCGTTGATTATCGATTCACCACTTGCTTAAGGTGAGTTCATAGCCCCACGTTTTAACTATTTTCAAATGCTTTATACTTTGGGGTGAGAAACATTGTTTGCTTTTAAAATTAGACACAAGTACTTAACGTGAGTTTTACATGTTTATGTGTTGCCTAAGTTTTGCTACAAACCACTATTGCCCGAACTATCATGAACCATTAGTCACCTATGGCCAATTGGTTTGGTTAATTGAGCGCGAATGCATAAATAGATCTATTGGGACTAATTATCCCTATCTGCTTTGGTTCCACTTAACGAAGAACAAACGGATATATGTCATGTCGATGTGCGTTGTGGTGGTCTTTGGTTTGGGACACCAGTTAAGGGCAGGAATACTATGTGGCATGATATGATATGCCCTGTTTTATTAGCATCGGTGTCATGAGCTTAGCGTAACAGTAAATACTTTTTATGTGATGTTGTATCTGTTATAGTAGTCGCATGCGTTTTGAAATCTTGTGGTCCACTCTTGTACTAACTTAAACCTATGAATTCACCAACACTATGTTGATGTTTTAAACATGTTTTCTCAGGTGCTTAGCTTGGCTTGATTCTTTTATGCAACGAGTACACTTTTTCAAACGTCATTTATTAGTGGTCGTTCTTTATTGCTTTGTGTTCAGATTGTTATGACGTCACGCCCTCAACACGTGTTCCGTCCAGGCCTCGTCTAGGGGTGTGACAGTTAGGGTTAGGATTAAGGATATATTAGGGTTTAGGATTAAGGTTAGTGTTAGGATTAGGGTTTAGGATTAAGGTTTAGTGTTTATGATTAAGGTTTAGGGCTTAGTTTTAGGTTTAAAATAAAATTAGGGTTTTAAGGTTTTGTTTAGGGTTTAGGGTT
>BQNB010101480.1:0-19726 GCA_026074375.1 Tanacetum coccineum | reverse complement strand
TTCAGCCTATACATTATGCTAGCAAGACTATGACTGAAGCTTAAATTCATTACACTACCACGGAAAAGGAAATGCTTGCCATTGTGTATGCTTTTGAACATATCTTGTCTTATCCAAAAGCATAGTGTATACGGATCACTCGGCTTTAAAGTACCTTATGAACAAACAAGACGCTAAGCCTCTTCTCCCACAAGAATTTGATATCACCATCTGTGATAAAAAAAAGAAGTGAGAACCTTGCGGCAGACCATTTATCTAGACTTGAGAATCCTCATAAGGATGTGTTAGAAAACAAAGACATAAATGAACATTTTCCTTTAGAAACTCTTGGAGTTATTTCTAGTGAAAGTACCCCATGGTTTGCAGACTATGCAAATTACCATGCGGGGAATTTTATCATTAAAGGAATGTCAACTCAACAAAAGAGGAAGTTTTTTAAGGGCGTTAAACATTATTTCTGGGATGATCCCTATCTTTTTCGTACTTGTGCGGATCAAATCATTCGACGGTGTGTGCATGGGCAAGAAGCTTGATATGTGTGAAAACACATATCCATTTTATATCAAAATAGACCCTAAAAAGATCAAAACTGTGCTTTAAATACTTGAATATTGCTTGTTTTGTCTTTCTTATTTTGTAGGTACGGATAAAGCAAAAATCACAAGAAAACAAGTCAAACTCGGACAAACACGAACGGAAGAGCACACAAAAAGCCAGGAGGAAGCTATCAAAGTCAAAAAGTCAACTCTCAGTCAACTAAAGTCAAAATGACAAAAAGACAAAATCCCAAAGTCACCAAATCAATCCTTCATGATTAACCAAATTACAAAACAAACCCTAAATGCCCTAACAGTCGTTATCTTTTTATTAATAAAAGATAACGACTGTTACCTTTTTATATTAACCAAATCCAATGTCTGAGCCCAAATTCCTTATACCCCGGCCCAAACCCAAGTCAACACCTGGGTCAAACAATATCTAGTATGGGTTCACACATCGTCTAGCTACGCTTATCACCCTCAAACGGCGGTCAAGTGGATGTGTCATCGGGTTTAAAAGAATTCTAGAAGGACGGTAGAGAAAACGTTGCCTCATGGTCTTGACAAAACTAGATGACGCTTTGTGGGCATGTTTCGTACTGCTTTTAAGACACCAATTGGTTGTACGCCTTACAAGTTAGTGTACGAAAAGTCTTGCCATTTACCTATCGAGTTAGAGCATAAAGCATATTGGGCTTTGAAAAACATGCTAACTTTGATCTTAAAACCGCGGGTGATACCGGAAAGTTTCAACTTAATGAATTATGAATTCGTGATCAAGCTTACGAGAATTCTTTGATTTATAAAGAGAGGACGAAGAAGCTTCACGACTCAAAGATCAAAAACCGCATTTTCAATGTTGGTGATCGAGTTTTACTCTTCAACTCTCGTCTAAAGATATTCTCGGGAAAGCTTAAAACTCGTTGGTCAGGACCTTTCACCATCACAAAAGTTTTTCATACGGATCATTGCAGTTATCTCAACCGATGCGTCCAAACTTAAGGTGAATGGACTATGTGTGAAGCATCACTTAGGAGGGACTTACCACCCAGGTAGTCCAAGAGCTTCTAAATTTCTCCAAGTGACGACTGACTTCGGGGGGGGATCGAGTCAAAGCATGTGACCTCGGTTAACCCCCCCCACCCCAAAAACAAAGCGCTTCGTGGGAGGCACCCCATGCTTATCCATTTTCTATTTTCTTTCTTATTTCTATTGTGATGTGAGGAGGCTTGTACTCTTCCGATTCTTGTTGTTTGTACTTGTGATTATTTGCAGGATTGATCCAGAATTTTCTGAAGACTCTCGTGTTCGGTGTTTTGTCCCGGTCCACTCGAGCTTCCTAGCCTTTGCTTACCATTAGTTTGGGGAAATCCGATATCCTAAAGATTAATTAACGACTGCATTTATTTGTTAGCACACTTGATAAATGCTTGGTTTTTGGTGATACTTTCTTCAGGCTTGAGTTATGCATTCGACCTTTTTGAGTTCTAGTATGGGGTTTTTAGCTAGGAAACATTGAGGACAATGTTTAATTTTAGTATGGGGTAGTATATCTTCGATATAATCTTACCTACTTTCGCTTGTTGTTCTCACGTACCCCGTTTTCCCACCAAAATTTTCAAAAATATGAAAATTTTTAAAATTTTCAAAAATAAATTTTTGTCACAATTTTGACTTTCCTGCTGGGTAGAGTAAGAGTAAATTTTGACTCAATCGAGCGTGTTGAGCTCTAGCTTGTTCCTTAACTTTCAGGCTAAACGTTCGCAAAAATTCACGAAGAACGAAAAATGATAGAGTTAAGTATGAGTGGGATGCTAAACAAGGATTAGTTGGAAATCTTAAGAGCTCATGTATGTAATTTGTGGCTTTTTCTCCCATAAGCTCTTAACCAGAATAATAATACGTGTTATTTTTGGAGATTAAACTTAAATCAACAATTTTTATGTAATATATAGCAAAAATGTTAGTCTTAGTTCAAATTTATACTTGAATTTTTCAAAAATAAATCTTATAAAAAAAATAATAGAATATATATATAATAATAATAATAAAAGCTGTGGGCTGATAAAAGTTTACTACCTCTTGCCGGCTCACAACTGATGTGGTAGTCTTCTAAAAAGCCCATAGTAAGAATAAAAATCCGAGACTGATAAAAGTTTGCTGCATCTTGCCGGCTCACAACCGATGTTACAGCCTTCTAAAAGGTCGAGGGTTACAATTACTTAAATGTTTAATATTAAGTTTAAATTAATTAATAGATTTCTATTTGTTAAATTCAAATATGCTTTTGATTTTTGACTATTCTATTTTAAAAGCTATGCATATACGGGAAACCTAGAGTTTTTGAAACCTTAGGTCCGTGAGTCCCGATACTAGTCTTTGTGGGGTGTCAAAAGCCTGGTCACTTAGCCGCAAGGTTGGGATGTGCCGAGACGAAAGTCGCTACATGGGATGATCTCGCCTTCAAACTCATTATTCTTGGGTGGAACGTGAAGCATAGTATTTTGTAAAACGTTGATCCATGGTTGAAATTCAAAATAGCACACTCACTTAAGATATAATAAATGTCGGGAGTAAAAAGTTCACAAGTTGCAAATATGAGTAGTGTTAGCATCTTTACTAATTTTCAGCTGTGATTTCGTTTTAAGCTTGGTTTGAAGCAAGTAAAAAGTCGGGGACGATGAATTTATCCTTTTTGGGGCATTCTCGGATCGAAATGCATCTTGTTCTATGATCCCTGACAGTTATGGAAATAACGAAAGTCGAAATATTCTAAGTCTATATAAAGCAAAAAAATAAATAATAATAATAATAATAATAATAATAATAAATTGGAATATGGGAAATGGGGTGTTTTAAAGCTTGTGATTTCTTAACTTTCTCCACGAAAGTCTTTGCTACTTTTCAAAGATTTAGTTTGGGGAAGTTTTGAGGTATTTGGTTTTAAAGCATATAATATTGCGTGAGGACACGCAATCGCTTAGTTTGGAGAATTTTGATATGTGTGAAAAACACATATCGTTTTATATCAAAAATGACCCATAAAAGACAAAATTGTGCTTAAAATGCTTGTATATTGCTTGTTTTGTCTTTGTGGTTATGTATGTACGGATATAGCAAAAATCGCAAGAAAACGATCAAAACCGGACAAATACGAACACGGGAACAGATAGAGTGTACAAGAGACGGAGAATGTTTTCAAGGTCAATCTAAGTCAACCATTGGTCAACACTGGTCAACCATATGAAGACAAAAATCCCAAAAATTCCCAAAACAGTCTCTCATTGTTCAAACATAATTCATAAAAGCCCCGAAACCTACACGTTATCTCTTTATTTTATAAGAGATAACGGTCGTTATCTCTTATTAAAACCAAAACCATAACCTGTTACCCTTTACCCGAGCCCAAAACACACCCGTGGCCCATCTCTTTTATAAATAACCCAAGCCTAAAGCCAAGTCAACCCCCGAGTCAAACCCCCACCCTTATACAATTTAAAATAACGCGGGTAAAAACCCTTTTACTGTTCATCATCCCTTCCAATTTAACTCGGGCTCAAAACAAAGGGTTAATGCAAATTGAGTACGAGGCCAAGCAATTCAAGTACCAAGGAATGATGCGGCAGAGTAATATGTCATCCAGGGCTCTCATTGGCTAAAACCCACAAGAATGACACGCGGCTATTGGAAGAAACCACACCAATCATGGGGATTTTTTGCTAATCTTACTCATAAAAGAAGCACATGAGTCTGACACACGGGAAATGCAACGTTGGCAATCCTGTGACTCACTCATTTATTAAATCCAATCGGCTCAAATAAAGGATCCCATTGATGAGAGAAGATTCAAAGGGACAGATCAATAGGGTTAGAGGAGCGGCTAGACTTAGAAGCATCTCTTGTTGGCTATAATACAAGCTCACGCTCACAACCTCATCTTCTTTTCCTTTTTTTGTTTGTGTTAATAGCTAAGTAATTTTTCATTTAAATGTAATTTGCTATTAAGCTTTTATAATTTCAATTTCAAAGTTTTGTAACTTAGTTTTTAGTTAATGAAATCAAAGTTTACTTTTACATAATCTGTTTTTTTATAAGCTTTTAAAATTCCAACTGCTTTTTGCTAACTGTTTCAAAAGCTCTTCATAAGCTCTCATTGCTCTTTGAGTCTCAAGCTCAAATTGATGCTCATATAAGCAATCTAATCATATTTAAACTCTTAAAATCAGATAAATACTTTGATAAATGGATTTTGAGCTTTTGGATGATAAGCTTACAATGGAAGAGCTTATTGGACTTTACTAGCTTATCCTTGTGATAAGCTAGAGCTTGTAGACAGCTCCTTGAGCATTTATAAGCCTTTGTTTAGCTAAGGCATTTGTAAGTTCCAATTTACTCTTTCTGTCTTAATTTTCTAGCTTAATAGTTGCTTATTCTGCTTATGATCTTGCTTATTTATGCTTAATACTGTTTCATTATGCTTATTAAGTAATTTTGATTATCTGTCTTTGAGTTATATAGTTTAGATCTTAGTTTTCTTAACTTTGTCTTTTAAATATGTCAAAAAACCAAGAATAGCTTGTAGCTTATAGATTCTGGCTTAATTGTTTATTGTTATAAGTTCAATATAGTTGTTTAAAGTTGTGCACTATCTGGTTATTAAGTTTTGTCCACTAAAATTAAATTTCATAAGCTTAATTTGAAATGAAAAAGTTTAAAAGGGTGTTTGGGTCAACAGTTTTAACCACAAGTTGGAACTGCTTGTGGTCAAATTGACCTTTGATTGTTTATTTCAACTTCATAAATAAGTTTGTTTAAGTTAGATTTATAAGCTAAGTTGGTTATATCAAGTCTTTTTTGTTTTTAGGGGGGGAAAATTTAGGTTAAGAGCTGTTAAAATTAGGATGAGGAGTTATAAGTAATTTTCAGTTATTAGTTTTAGGTCATTTAGATTGTGTTCATTGCTCTTAGATTATAGTTTTATAAAGGTTGTCATCTAGTTTTTAGACTGTAATTGTTGGATTTTGAGTTTTGGTTTAAAATATGCAAACTGCATCAGCAGTATTAACTCACATCAGGCCATTTTCAAGTTGAATTTTTAGAAGGCTAAATTAGTTTTTAGATTTTAATTTTCAGAATCAAAGTAGATTATAGGTCATAGTTTAGGTGTTTGCATTTAGTTTTTGAAAATTAGTTTATTAAGCAATCTGTTTTAAGCCGGCAATTAAGCCATTTGTCTTTTTGAAATCCAAAAACCAACTCAGTATGTTTTAGGCTATTTTCATTTAGCTTTTTCATCAAACACTTTGATTTCAAAATCATTTTCAAAAGCAGTTTTAGGTAGCTTATTAGCTCTAGTTTAAGCCTGCTTAAGTCTATCCCCATAAGGATCCAATAGCTTATTGAAAAATAAGCTATTAGATCCCTACTGGGACTGTTTGGGTCTCAAGTCTTGTTAAGTGCTTAATTTAGTTTTATAGCTTATTTCTTATTACTTTTGCTTAATTTTTATCTTAATTAGCTTATTATGTTAGTTTAAATTAGTATTGAGCTTATTAAGTCTTAGGTTTAGCTTATTTCATGTTTTCAAGTTCTTAAGTTTTATATAAAAGCTAAAAAAGAAAGTTAGCATTTTTCTATCTTTTAAGCTGATTTCCAGCTTATTTAGGGAATTTCATAAAAAGTTTCTTTCATTAAAAGTTTTTATTTTCAGCTTTTCTACAACTTTGTTTTTATAAGTTTTCAAAAATAAAAAAAATCAAAAAGGTTGAGGCAGGATTCAAACCTGTGTCCTCAACCTTCACACACACTCGTCCCACCCTCAACACACACTAACCACTTTGCTACAATAGCTCATCCGTTATACCTTTGCATAATCTTTCTTTTATATACATTTTGTCATTTTAGTTTAATAAGCTGTTTAAGCTTATTACACATGGTATGTGCTTAATTACACATACCTTTTACCTTTAAAAACGAGCTAAAATAACCAAAAACGGACTTAAAATTGCCTAATTACGCATTGTTTTGCTAATTGTATTGTGCAGGAACAGATATCTAAGAAAAGGACGAAAAACAAAGCCAAAACGACAAAACCGGACTCGGAATGGAAAAGACTGTGAAAGACAAAGCCAAATCGAAGCCGAAAAGTCAATCAAGTCAAAAAGTCAACAGAAAAGTCAAACTGGTCAAAGTCAATGTCATGTCAAGTCAACCCCCAAAGCCAAAAGTTCTAAGGAAATATTAAGTTTAGGGACTGAAATTGTAAATCCCTAAAACTTATATTTAAGAGGAAAAAGAAAAGTAAAAGACAAGGCTGATTTTGCAAACTACTCAAAGTAACAAGTGGGGGGGCAAAACTGCCAAGTCCCCATACTTATAGCCACCAAGGACGAGTCTTGCAAAGAGTGTTATAACTCTTGGGGACTTGTTTTGCCAAGTCCCCAAAAGTTATAACACCACATGGACCATGGATGCAAGCTTCTGTCATTGTCTTGCTAGCATAATGTATAGGCTGAAAGTGCTTCGATCTTCGTTGTCCTAAAACCGCCCCAATCACGTAATCACTTACATCACACATGAGTTCGAAAGGTAGGTTCCAATCTGGGACAACTAAGATTGGAGCTTCAGTAAGCTTCTTTTTAAGAGTCTGAAAAGCATCAATACATTCCTTAGAAAACACAAACGGTGTTTCCTTCTCAAGAAGGTGAGTCATCGGTCTAGCTATTTTGGAAAAGTCTTGGATAAAATGTCAGTAAAAACCTGCATGACCTAGGAAACTCCTAACACCTTTAACGGTAGTCGGGTGAGGGGGCTTAGTGATAACATCGACTTTAGCACGATCTACCTCAATTCCCGACTTTGAAATTTTATGCCCTAACACAATTCCTTCTCTACACATAAAGTGGCACTTCTCCCAATTAAGAACTAAATTCGTGTCTTCACATTGTTTTATCATCTTTTCTAAATTGGAGAGGCACGAATCAAAACTATCCCCAAAAACTGAGAAATCATCCATAAACACTTCCATAGTCTTTTTGATCATATCATGAAATATGGCCATCATACACTGTTGAAAAGTACCGGGAGTATTACACAAGCCAAATGGCATGTGACGGTACACGAAAGTTTCATACGGGCATGTGAAAGTAGTTTTTTCCTGGTCTTGGGGATCTATTGGTATTTGGAAATACCCTGAAAATCCATCTAGAAAACAATAAAACTCATTCCCGGCTAATCTTTCTATCATCTGATCCATAAACGGTAATGGAAAATGATCTTTTCGAGTTGCTTCATTTAACTTCCTATAGTCGATACAAACTCTCCACCCGGTACCTAAACATGTTGGAATTCATTCATTTTCTTCATTAGCAACAACGGTTATTCCTCCTTTCTTGGGAACACAATGCATTGGACTAACCCATGGGCTGTCGGAGATCGGGTAAATCATTCCGGCATCAAGAAGTTTTAGGACCTCCTTTTTTATTACCTCGTGAATTTTTGGGTTAACCCGTCTTTGACTTTGAACTGTGGGTTTGTAATCATCCTCCATCAAGATTTTGTGTGTACAAAAACGAGGGTCGATACCCTTGATGTCGGTGATTTTCCAAGCAATGGCCTGTTTATGAGATTTGAGCACTTTTAAAAGAGCATCTTTTTCATCATCTTTTAAACCTTTTGCAATAATCACGGGTAACTTGTCATTTTCTTCCAAGTAAGCATATTCCAAGTGAGACGGTAAATCTTTTAACTCTAATTCCGGAGGCTCTTCAATTGAAGATTTTGCCTTGGTAACTTCACTTTGTTTAAGGTCCATCGGAGGAAGTTGAAACGGGTCATTATTTAACAATTTTTTGATCAAACAAATATCTTCCTCCGGATTGCAATCGGCGTAATCAATTTCCGGTGAAATCGAATCGTCCTTAAGATAAGCTTCGATTTCTTCCAAAATGAATTCGGAAGTAAACGGCTCAGACGTCGGGGTGGGATTGCCACCCGAAGAATTAGAAAATCCTAGCAATTCCGGAGCATACTCCTCACAAACTGCATCAATGATGTCAATTCGGTTTACCGACTTATCATTTGTAGAGGAGTATCTCGTGGTTTGATCTAGATTAAAAGTGACGGCTTCATTATCAACCCTAAGGGTTATTTCTTCTCCATAAACATCAATTAAAGCACGACCGGTCCTCAAAAAGGATCTCCCAAGTATGAGAGGTACTCGAGGATCGGCTTCGAAATCGACAACAACAAAGTCGGTAGGAAAGTGGAACTTTCCCACTTTAACGTAAACATCTTCAGCGAGTCCTTTAGGATGGGTTATAGATCGATCCGCTAATTCTAAAGTCATCCGAGTTGGTGTAAGTTCGGGTAGGGAAAGCTTTTTCCAAAAGGAAAGAGGCATAAGATTTATGCTTGCGCCAAGATCGGCCAAGGCGTGACATACATCCATTCCCGGGAAATTACATGGAATAAGAAACTTGCCGGGATCTCCAAGCTTTTCGGGAAGCTTTTTGAGGAGCATCGCCGAGCAATTCTCGTTCAACGGTATCTTAGCTAACTCAAGCAACTTTTCCTTATCACGACAAATCTCTAATCGTAGGAGCATAATTTCTTGGCATCAAAAGTAAAGCAGCCGCAAAACTAATGTCAAAGTCGCAAATCTTGAAAATTATAGAATATCTCCACCCATTTGATTCGAAGCTTTGTCACGGGACTTTTGATCATCACGACGTGAAGGATATGGAATATTTTGTGTAGGTAAACTCTTCGAAACATCAGGTTCCGGAATGAAAGTGGTTTTAGGCAAAGTCTTCGGAACATCGGATTCCGGAATCGAAATGGGGATAACCGGAGGTGGGATTTGGCGTTACAAATTCCTTGAAATTTGATTGCTCTTTATCCGTTGACTCCTCAGTTTCTCGTTCCACTACCTTTTTAGGAGAAGGATTATAGAATCGAGGGTCCCTCGTAAGCAACACCACTTCTAGTAGTGATTGCTTTCATCTCGCCCTTTGTGTTTGGAATGGTATTACTCGGAAGAGTACCCGAAGTTGAGGCTTTGGTTTTGAAACAATCCACAAATCATGTTTTGTAAATTATTTTGAAAAGAAGTTTGTTGATTCAAATAAAAATCATGACTGCTTGTTTGAGATTTAATCGTGTTTTGTATTCATATCTTAAGGTCCCTCCTTTCAAACCGAGTGATTTGATTTTCATGTTTTTCTCATCATTTGATCTTTATTCCCTGTAACTCGAAAATCTTTGAAAACTCTTGTGAACTTGATTATAGGCACTTGAAAACGGTTGATTTTGAAATCCTTGATTTTGAAAATTCGGAGCATGATTAATTTGAGCTTGAAAAACTTTATTACCATGAAAATTATTTTCCTCTATTAAATTATTCCATAGGGGGGGGGGGGGGGGGGGGGGGGGGGGGGGGGGGGGGGGGGAGGAAGGGGGGAGGGGGGGGGGGGGGGGGGGGTGACCTTGATTTTGATTAAACCTATTTTGACCATTGTTTTGCACCAGAGCAAAACCTGGTGGTTCCATTTGATTACTAACACGGTTCGGAGGGTTAACTTGATTGTAAGTACCTGTAGTCGCACAAACACTAGCTTGATTGTTATCGGTATTCGGACAATTATACCAAGCATGAGCACAACCATAAGTAATGCAAGTTTCCTCAACCGCTTTAACCAGAGCGGGAGTGACAACTTTTTTAGAAACAATCTCAGCTATGGTCGAAATTTGATCTGCAAGCTTATCAATTCTGTCATCCGTTTTACTAATACTTTTCCTAGAAGTCGTATTCATCCTAGAAACATTAGATTTATTACGTGAATAACGAACTTTTGATTTGTTCTCAATTATGTTCAAAGCTTCTCTAGTCGTCTTACTCAAAAGATTTCCACCCGCCGCGGCATTTAAGGAGTCTTGATCGTTGTCATTTAAACCATTACAAAAGGTATCAACTTGAGTTAACTCCGTAAATTCGTGGTGAGGACAAGCTCTAAGCATTTCCTTAAATCGTTCCCATGCCTCATTAAAAGTTTCCTCAAATTTTTGTGTGAAATGAGAAATTTTACTCTTTAAGTGAGTGGTTTTTGAAGGAGGGAAATATTGGTTCACAAATTTGGTTACGAGATCCTCCTAAGTCAAGATTGAATTTGGTGGTTCTTTCTTGTACCACAATCTAGCGTTCCCCTCAAGCGAATAAGGAAACATCATAAGCTTAATAACATCATTCGGCACATCTCTAAATCGTAAAGTCGAGGTAATCCTTTTGAAACTATTGATATGCGCATGGGGATTTTCCCTCTCATATCCGTGAAACGGGTTAGCTTGAACTAGTTGTAACAAATTCGTCTTGATTTCAAAGTGATCCACATTAATTTCCGGTAAAACGATAGCTTCTCCATACCCTTCCGTGGGTGCACGGAGCAGTTCTTTATGTGGTGTGGTTCTTTGATTCTGCACTTGGGTGTTGGCTAGTCATACTGATCCTCTTGGGATATCTCAAACTTCTCCTTCTTTGCTTCTTTCGGTTCGTAACGAAATATCTTACTCGGGGGGTGCTGAATCTGCTCTAATTCTGGTCTGCTCTCTGAGTTAAGATTCGTCTTTAATCTAATTCTTAGTTTCTTTGATTCTGAATCTAAATCTTGCATTCTCTAGATTCTGGTCTTCTCGTTCTCTCTTGGAATTCTATAGAATATCATAGTACATTTCTTTGTACCATTTTAGTTTCGCCATTGGTGCATACTATCAATGATAGTGAAACGAAGCTCGGGTTCGACAAAACGTTGGAACAGGCACGTCCTTTATTTCGACGTCTCGGAAATGGTGACGTTTTGAATAATTGGAAAATTAGAATTTCTAGTGGCGCATGCACTATAACAAAATGAAATGAAAATGAGAAAAAGAAATGAGAAAAGGACAGATTTTTGTTTACTGCCGAATAATCAACAAACTTAGGTACTCTCTTAAGTAAAACTAACTTATACAAAAGAGGTCGCCTTTTTTTCGTAAGTGACACAAACGGTAAAAATTTGAATCTTTGTTCGGGAACTTATTGATGGATACACCTCATTGACGGATATTTGTTGGTGTTCTTTTACCAACTTTGTAAATTTTTATATTCACAAATTAACGAGAAAAATTGAAAAATCCGGAAGAGCAAATATTTTTGTATTTTTGTTTTTAATCTTCTACTTATACTAAAAAGAAAAGAAAAATATTTTTTTTACTTTTTATATTTTTTTAATTTTTTTGTATTTTTGATTTTCTCAAAAACGTAACTTTCAAAGACGAAAGGTTCTTCAAATCACGATCGACAAATGCAAACGAAGGAATCTTAATCACAAATCCCCGGCAGCGGCGCCAAAATTTTTCTGGGGGCAGTGGGGTTTTTCTGAAGACTCTACGAGTTTCGGTTGTTTTATAGATCCGTTCCACTCGAGCTTCCTAGCCTTTGCTTGCCATTAGTTTGGGGAAATCCGATATCCTAGATTTTTATCGACCAACATCTATCTTTTAGCACACTTAATAAACGGCTAAAGATTTTTGTGATACTTTCTTCATGTTTGGATTATGCATTCGACTTTTTGAGTTCTAGTATGGGGTTGAGTTTCATCGAATGTCACGTTAAGTGATTCTTCGACTTTCCTAGTGTGTTTGTTTAGGATGATGTAGGCTTTATTATTTTGAGAATAACCTAAAAAGACACCTTCGTATGACTTTGGGTCAAACTTGGTAAGGTAGTCTTTTGTGTTTAAAATGAAGCACTTGCTTCCAAACACTCTAAAATAATCTAGTGTAGGTTTTCTACCTCTTAAGAGTTCATAAGGTGTTTTTCCTAGAATGGCTCTAATGAGAATTTGTTTGAGAATGTATGTTGAAGTATCTACGGCGTTACACCAAAACTTTTATGGTAATGATTGCTCATTCAACATAGTCCTACTCATTTCTTGAAGTGTCCTATTTTTCCTTTTGACCACGCCATTTGATTGAGGGGTGCGTGGAGCCGAGAAGTTATGTGTAATACCGCTGGTATTGAAAAACTCTCCAAATTGCACCTCATTATCAAATTCTCTACCGTGGTCGGTTCTAATTAACACTATTGAACAACCTAATTGGTTTTGCATTTTCCTACTAAATATTTCGAAAATGTCGAAATCTTCGTTTTTATCCTTACTATTCTTAAGTCTAAGTATACCTAGAGTAGTCATCTACTATGACTAGGGTGTAACGGTTTCCTCCATAACTCCGTACGGCGGATGGACCGAAGAGATCCATATGAAGAAGTTCTAAGCATCTAGTCGTTGAGACTACATTCTTAGCTTTGTGACTAGCGTGAGCTTGTTTTCCCATTTTGCAAGCATCACAAAAATGTTGATCAAACTTAAGCTTAGGTAAGTTTCTAACTAATTCTTTAAAGGTCAGCGATTAAATGAAACGCATATTTGCGTGTCCTAATGTCCTATGCCACAAGGTGGAATTTTTATCAATCGTAGTTAGACAAATTTGATCCTTAGGCTTATTTCCTAATTTCATCACATATAAGCCTTTCTTCCTAATACCTCTACCTATGACTTTCCCGTCCTTAGTGATTTCACTATCATGTTCAGAAAAAGTTACTTTACACTTGTTGTCACATATTTGTCTTATACTTAGCAAATTAAATCCTAAGTTATCAACATGTTTCTACATAATCTATTTGAGAATAGTCCATTAGAAATCAATACCTTTGCCAATGATGTTACCGTGAAGATTACTACCAAAAATGACATTACCTCCATTATATGCCTTGTAAGTGGAGAAGAGTTTTCGGTTACCCGTCATATGTTTAAAGCATCCGCTATCTATGATCCATTCATTGGGCTCCAAGTCGACTCCAAGGCATATCTATTTATATAAGACAATAACTCAAACATTTGGTCCCCAATATCTCATGGGATGTCTAACAGTTGTTAAGTGCCAAACATCCCATTGCATTTGAATGCAATTGGTTGGGATGTGAGATGGAAGACACGAAAAAATAAAATAACTCGAATATGGAGAACACATTTCCCATGGCATGTAACTTGACGTGGAAAAGTTGTTCAACTTACGGGAAAGCCATAGGTTGTTTTGTCGACCAAAACGGTCCCTTTTTGGTTTGGCGGTGTTTTTAGGAAGAGAATACTTAATATTGACTCTTCTAG
Source organism: Tanacetum coccineum (assembly GCA_026074375.1). NCBI lineage: Eukaryota > Viridiplantae > Streptophyta > Magnoliopsida > Asterales > Asteraceae > Tanacetum > Tanacetum coccineum. The sequence continues at coordinate 5,985 of BQNB010101480.1, read as the reverse complement.
GAGGTGAAGTTTTTGATCTAAAATTACGTTTAGAAAATCTAGCTCCGGGTTTTGACAATGGCTTTGTTTAACTTCATTGTCACTAGCAACGGGAACTTTGGCTTTGTTTACAATTATGTGTTTTGGTCTAGGACCTCAAATAGATTTTTGAAAAGACACAATTTTCTCAGATCCAGGCATTGCTGGTGGCGGTCCCATAATTATTTTGGAGGCCGCCTAGTCATTTAGGGGGCCGCCCATTAATGGTACCTGCGATTAGAATACGCCCTTTTTTGAGATTTCACAATTTTATTTCCCTTAGTTCCACTAATGTGCTTCAAATGAATTAAACCTAAACTCTAATTTATCTAAACCGGGGTTTTTTTGATTACTTAACATTACATTTAAGCAATGTGTACTCTTATCAATTTGTTTTAATCTATAGATTCTTCTTTGTGTTTTTCAGTTTCACAATTTTAAGTACATGACATCAAAGAAGACTTTGTTACAATCGAGACTCAACTCCTTTATTTTTCTCGAGTGTGGACAATTTATCTTTTAATTCTCTAAGCTTTGTAGACTATTTCTAGTAGCTTTTAACTTTTTGTTTTTAGTGATTATCTTTAGACTTATTTTGCATAACTTATCATATTCGTTGTCTAAAGCTATATCATCAATTGATGAGTTTTCATCACTAAAGTAAGATGATTTGGAACATACCTCACTTGATGCGTGAGCTACAAGACACGTTTCATCTTTGACCTTTTCATCATCTTCTTCACCGCTATCGCTCCAAGAGCCTCTGACAAAAGCTCTTTGGTTCTTATCTTTCGGTGGTTTTGGACATTCTCCAATAAGATGATTTGGGTCGCCACATCTAAAGCATTTTCTATCACTTTTACCGTTCTTGTCATCACGGCTTCTTTGGAACGTCTTTTTGTCGTTCCGAGGTTGCCTCACGAATCTACCTCTTCTTTTAAAGAACTTCTTGAAGTCTCTTACCGCCATGGCGTACTCTTCGTCTTCACTACCGGAAGTCGAACACTCTTCATCACTAGATTCTTTCTTAGCCTTTAAAGCAATAGATTTTCTTTCAACTTTTGCTTTGACTATTTCGGAATCTTTCTTGATGATCATTTCGTGAACTTTGAGGTTCCCGATAAGTTCATCAAGAGATAGTGACATTAAGTCTTTCGACTCTTCAATCGCCATGACCTTTGCTCTCCATTTAGGATGTAGAGCCCTAAGAAACTTCCTTACGTAGTTCTTACTAGAATAACCTTCATCAAGAGCTTTAAGACTAGTAATAATAGTATTAAATCTAGCAAAAGCACTATCTATAGATTCCGCCTTCAAAATGACGAATTGTTCATATTGTTTGAACCAAAGATCGATCTTATTATCTGGACTTGGCTATTGCCTTGATGTTGATTAACAAAGTTTTCCAAATTTTCTTTTCCGTATTACACATGAAAATTCTTTCATATTCTTTTCTAGGCAAAGCATTGTAAATAACCATTTTGGCTTTATTATTTTTCGCAAGCTTTCTTTTAAGATCATCGGTTTGTTTTTCAAAAGGGATAACCTCATCTAATTTGGTTTCCGGATTTTGTACAATAGGTTGAAAATCACCATTGGTAATAACATGCCAAAGATCTAGATCTTTTGATTTAACATATGTCTCGAATCTATTTTTCCAATAAATAAAACTATCGCTTTTAAAAAGTGGTGGTCTTTGCATAGATTGCCCTTCTAGATATTTGTCAGAATCCATAGATCGATCCAAGCTTTAAAATACAATATATTTTAAAATCTTGATACCTGCTCCTGATTACCAATTGTGAAAAACTAGAAGGGGAGGGTGGTGAATAGTTTACACGTTTGTTTTACGTTTTAAAAGTTTACTTTCAAAAAGGTATAGATCCGAGTTATATGTTCAATCAAATAACAATATGAACAAACAATAACTATTTAAATCAAAACTAAATAACTACAATAATAAAGTAAAGAGATAAGGAAAGAAACAACCAAACCAAGACACCAAGATTTTATAGTGGTTCGGCTACGAAGCACCTCTTCGCCCTACTCCACTCCTCGAGTATCCTACTCGAGATTTCACTATGTCAACAAGCTCCCTTTAGGCGGAGAAAACCGTTTACACGTCGCTTACGTTATTTTTCGACACTAAGCTAAATGTCGAGTCCTAATCTTAGCTAGAACCAATCTACCACTTCACAAGATATACACACTCACAAGATCTACACTATCGGATCTACACAATATCCGAATCACACAAATACACAAGATAAATACAATAGAGTTTTGGTACTTAGAAGAAAAGAGGAGAGATCACTAATTAACACTTCGTTTCTTGACGAATACGAGTGTTCTTCTCTTGCACTTGAATGAGAGGGAAGAGATGAGAAGAAGAGATTAGATCACTTGAAGTGATCAAGAGTTTTAGTGAGAGAAAGAAGGTTTAGAGAGAGAAAGAAAAGACTAAAAAATTTCATGCAAAAAGGAATTGTTTTCAGCTGGGAATGCAGCAGTATTTATAGGCAGGGAATCCCAACGGCTCTCTGGGGGCGGTCCCGACGGTCCCTTATATATAAGAGGGCCGCTAGGCCTATAAGGGGGTCGCCGGAGACTCCGCTCCCTTTTTTGTCTTTTTGTGGGGAAGGTTGTATCTGGTGTAGAAGCTTCCGTTTTGGAGAAAATTTTGAATTTCAAATTTTAAGTTTTTAATAAACCTTTTTATTTTAATTAGAAAATATTTTGTAAATGTATTTTTGAGAAAATACTTTTGTAGAATTAAAAGTGAGGATTAAGAGAAAAATATTTTCTTGATCACTAATCATGCTTAATTATTTTGTTTGTACATACCTTTAGTGATCACTAATCTTAGAAATGAAATTTTACATTCAATAATTTGTAAACGTTTATTTTTATTGTAAACGTTTTTACATTTTGTTATTATCAAAACGTTGAGAGGTCGAAAAATATAAATAATGTTTTTAAGCATTATTTGTATTAACATATATTATTGTATAACATTGTATATGCATAAAATGGCCCGTTGCAGGTGTCCAACCCGAGACAACCTAGAATTTTGACATGGTATACGTCCATTTGACCAGCCTGTCAGTCAAGTAAGAATCACCAAACCCGAATGGGGATGTCAATCTCAATAGATCTATTTATAACACTCGTGCTTACACATAGTAATTAACGGTTCATGATAGTGGGCATTGAGGGTTTTCAGAACTTAGGCTAATCCGTAATCATATAAAGAGTGTACTTGCGTCCAAATGTAAAAATAAGCAATGTATCTCACCCCGAGATTTTATAAAAACAATTGTAAATATGTTTAAGCGAGGCTATAAACTCACCTTTTGCAAGTGGTGAATCGAGAATAATCAACAAACATTGAACGAGCACAAAAGTCCTAAACGCGACCTAGTTGAAATATAGTGCGCTTTAGGTGCAAGCAAATAATAGTGAAATGATGCATATGCGATTTTTATAAAGTTTACATCACCCGAACATGTTTGCGTTTTAGTTATATAAGTCAAAACGTGATATTGTAAAAGTTATATAGTTTTTATTAAATTTTGACGTTCTAACAAAAATTTCTATTTTTGCCCAAACTTAGGAATCTCGTACATTATCCGTTTTCTAAATATTTCCGCTTAATTTAAATCTCGCCTAAAACACGTTAAGTAACTTACCAAAAGTCTAGTTACCATTTTTATTCATCATCGTATACACTACAAGTATTTCTAAGTTACCAAGATTATTAAATCCTATCTCGCTTACTTAATAATATTTTGGAAAGCTTCCGACGCGTTTGGAAATATATAAGTGATACAACAATATTTGTTAAGGATTTTATTGCTCATTCGGACTCTAAAACGCCCAAAAACCTCATTTTAAGTTTCAATCAGCTCACTCTAATAGCTAAAAATTCATGCAGAAAGTTAATAGAATTTTTAGTTTTTAGTCCGACTTTAGAAAGACGTCACTCCTTCATTATAAAGATTCACAAGATGGTCAAAAGCAATGTTTCAAGGAAAAATCACGTTCTACAAGTTTTCTCTTATGAGTTTCACTAGACTCGGACCCTAAATGGGTCAAAAACACAAAAATGTAAACTGGACAGAATGTATTTAAAACTGTTTTGCTGGAAAAATTACTAGTTTTTACCCGAACTTCAATTGGTCATAACTCACTTTTTTTAAGTCGGATTTTATCGAATTTTATATTCACGCATTCGTATTTAAGTATACTATCATATTTTTAAACTATCGGCTACTCAAAATAAATTTAACCACCCGCTATACCCCATAGAAAATTCGGACAACAAGTATTATATACCAAAACCACTTCATAAATTTATCCGCAAACAACAACAACTCCATTTCTAGCCTATATCCCTTCCACCAATATTACTAATACTCAAACAACTCCAAAACTACATATCCCTTCCACCGATTTGATCCTAGGACATAAAAGAACTACTAGTAACATATATTATCATAGATTTAACCTAGAAGTTCAACAACAACTAAAATAATATCAAGAACATAAATAAAATAGTACAACCATTTTATCTTGCTAGTTTCTTTATGAAAAATATTTTGCACAAACACAGGTGATGATATTTTGAAAGAATATGTGATGTATGTATGGATGTATAAAAGAAATATGTATGAGAGAAAAGATGAGAAGTTTCTTACAAAAATAAAGAAGAAATGATGAATATTAACACAAAACTAACAATACGTGAACCCAAAATCGATCCAATATAACCCGCATATAACCACCAATGAACCACTAGTATCAAATATAACACAAGTCTTGAATGATCAACAAAATATGGACACCCTTGTGTCTTGTGTTGTTAGGCCAAACCAAGGAGCAAGAGAGAAAAAGAGCACAATTTTTTTTGTAGGTGTTTTATGTGTGTGAAAGAATAAATGATAGTCTCTAAGTTATACCACCTTAAACACATGGGATCCTAGGAGGTGAGGTTCAAGCTTAGTGGAAGACAAAATTTGTTAAAGAATTGTGGGGTTTGTACAAGTAAAGAAAACAAATGGGTTTAGGGACCATGTACCATGAGCTAATAATAAAAATTAAACCATGTGGGTGTGTTTGTTGTGTGGGTCGGTCGGACTAGGGAGAGGGGAAAGGACCAAAAGATTTTTAAAATTTGAATTTGTATGATATCCATAATATCCTATATATTTATTTAGGAGGGAATGTTTATTTATACATGCATGCATGCAAAAATGAAAAATGAACTAATTCACGAAACTTGTAAAATATATGTACGCGACATGTGAAAAATATGCCCGTAAACGTAAATGTACACGGCATATGTAACATTCTTTATATTGTTCATAACACGAATGTTATGGGTAGACTATACTTAGGCTAGAGTCGGTGTGTGTCCGAATACTTTTTTTCTTTTTAGTATACACGAGATAACTTCCCGGTTTTAAGTCAATTAGACTATGTAAATTTTGTAAAGTAAAAATATTGCAGGTTAATAATGAAATATTAACATGTAAAATTGTCGGTTGTCACAGTATTTCCCCGTTAAGAGAGCTTCGTCCCGAAGCTCAATTAGTGGTATCTGGTGAAGGTGTGGTGTCGGAAACAAGTGCGGATATTTATTTCGAAACTGGCCTTCATGTTCCCAAGTAAATTCAGGACCTCGCCTGGAATTCCACCTAACCTTGATGATTGGGATGTGACTTTTCTTTAGTCGTTTGACTTCCCGATCCATAATCTCTACCAGTTCCTTAATGAAATGGAGCTTGTCGTCGATTTGGATTTCTTCCAACAGAATGACAAGTGTTTCGTCAGACAAACACTTCTTCAAGTTCAACATATGGAATGTGTTATAGACCTTGCTTAGTTGTTGTGGAAGTTCGAATCTATAAGCAATGGGTCCAACTTTAGCTAACACTTCGAAAGGTCTTAGATATCTCGGGTTCAACT
>BQNB010101479.1:13819-24460 GCA_026074375.1 Tanacetum coccineum | reverse complement strand
AAGCATTACACGTATTATCAATGCCTATAAATCAGGCTTACTAATGGCATCCAGCGTGCAAACCGATTCATATATGATATGGGTTTCAGCATATAGTGCTTCACTACAACACTCAATACGTGGACAATGGAGTACCTTACATAAAAAAAATCAGAAAATATGTTAAGCAACTAGGAACAGAGACTTACTCTTCGGTAGCCACAGCCAATTCAGCTAACTCGGTCTTTGCTAAATGCTTTGCATATTGAGCTACTATTTCCTGACGTGTTTGCTGATCAGGCAGGCCAAATGTAATTATGGAGTCAAACCGACTGAAAAAAAGTTGAGAATAAGTTAGAGGAACTCCAAAAACACTGTCTGAAATAACTTTCTTATTTATATAAAAGAACTAAACGAAAAGAAGTGAATATGCACCTTAATAGAGCAGGATCAAGATCCTGTTTCCTATTAGTTGCAGCTATCACCACTACTTTTTTGTCCTGCTCAAATCCATCAATCTGCAAAGAAAAGTAAACATATTTGGTAATGTCAGCAGCACAGCTTATTTTCTTACCATGTTAACGTGAACCCATATGGAAATAAATGTTACCTGACGTAAGCTTAATGAGTTTCATTATCACGTGAAGTAGCGAAGGAGTCAACCTTTTATAAACAAAGAAAATGGTCGAACAAGAGAGAGATATTAGTCCGTATATCTTAAACATATATTTGCAAGAGAAAAGAATGAATGATCACAGAAGTTGAGATTTGTTTACATCAGTACCTCATCAAGGAATATGATTGCGCCATTGGGAATTTCTTTGGCAAGTGTAACCACTTTCCCCAACAACCTTTCACTTTCGCCAAAATATTTTGACATGATCACCTCCAATGGCACATATAACAGAGGAGCACCCTGCGTAACATAAAATGATCCTTTTAATAAACCATTCGACACGAGTTCTACAGAAAAGGATGTTATAAACGCGCTAATTCATTTTTTATTAGTAAATGTCGCCATGTAGACTCATATCCTAGAAACCTAATACATGTCCTATTCTATTAAGATACGGAGGTTAGTATCAGGGGACCTAATATCATAATCGGTCAACGATTCTTGCAGAGACATACATGCAAACTGTTAACACACCATTCTGTTCATAATAAACATTGGCGCCACTGTATATTCAAATGGAAAACATAGACATGTTTTGTCAAATTTCATCCAAAACTGGAAAAGCAAATAAGATATATTGTAAAGACAACCTATGTAGAAAACAATCTGATTTTAGCTCACAAAACAAAAATTAACGTGACAATGTTGCAAGAATTCATATGGCAAACATTCACTTTCAAGTATTCATGATATAAGCCCATCTTTATAGGTGGAGATTTCAACATGATGTAACATGGGAATTTAACTTGATAAAGTTTCAACCATCTTAAGCAAATGGATTACTTTTCTGTTATGTTATATGGTTTACTTCTTTGTTAACAAAATGTCACATTTGTATGTCATAATAACAAATTTCAAACCACAAAGAAATGATTTATTTCTTTAACCTGATGAAGCCAAGAGTTCGTGCATTAGGGTAGTGTTTATCATCCTTGTGTTTCGGGTTATTACTGTTTTCTGCCTAGCATTGTTTGTTAAACTTATAGTAATCGTGACATGTTTGTTTTTGCTCATAAATAAATAAAGTCAACATATATAGAGTACAAACCAGGGGGAAATGCCAATGATTCGGCCGGCAAGGTTAGTGAGAAGTGAGAACATCACTATCAAATTAGAGTTACTTAACAATGCTACATAGCATATTCCTTGTAGACTCAAGGAACAAAGTTCATTTTGTTTTAGGTAAGTCAATGTTCCAATAATTTTTAGAGAAGCTGATAAAGCAAAAATCAAGCACCAACTACACGAGATAGTAACAAGTGAACCACAACAGGACAAACTTTATTGCTCATGCGCGATATACTTCTATCAAATTAACATTTTCCTATGAACAGGCTCAAAGTCGTACTCAAGTTCTGGTTCCAACTATGGACTTCTAGATCACCGTCAGGTACAAACCACTTGAAGCCAACAGGGCTTTTTTTTTATTAATTTCTTCTTTTTCGTTTGACTATTTTAGCTTTATGTTCATTGATGTAACATACCTAGAAGTACTACTTTTTGTAAATATGAATAGATATTTGTACCATGTAGCTAATGAGTATGTCATAAGGAAGAGAAGAATGTACTCTACTTATCGCTATGACAAAAAATCTACAAGGTGGTCACTGGTTGCACCAGAAGATCATCCTCAAATCCATTCACGACCTTCTGTACCTTGTTCAGCATTTCTGTTTAAAGCAAATACAAATCACAACTTAGCATTTTAACAGTAAAATGTTTTTGAAACATGAACAAGATTTCAAGCATATTAAGGTTCTTAATTGTACTATTAGAATTCACTGCAATTGTTCCAGGATGTTTTAAATTAGTTATTATGTTTCCTCTTTGATAGATTTCCACTTTCTATATAAACAGATGTATAGTTAGTAGTCGGACAATCTTTTTAAACCAAGTTGATTGTTACAGTTTCATGGTGTGGTGGGAGGCATATGGTTATAATCATACATATACTAATTCAAATCGTCTCAAGATATAACATGAGCCTAAATAAAGGTACAAAGATCAGGATGTACCCTGGAAGGAAGAGTCTTCTAAATATTTCTGTGAAACAAATTTGAGTATGTCATGGAATTTTCAGTTAAAATACAGCAGAAACCAGATTTACAAGGTAGAATAAACTGTGAAAAGATTGAGAAATTGGAAATACCATGATTTCCTTTTTGAGAGTGACTTCCTCTGGAACCATTGATTTCATTTCTGTTATGGTATGATATTGGTTCATGTTGTTATGATCCTAAAATTGTCTATACTTTTAAGTAATGAGCAAAAATGATATACGAAATATACCTTGTTTAGCTGCAGGGAAACAGTCCATGAGCAATGACGTGAAACTTGGAGGAAAGGCTGACAGCTTTCCTTGCACATCCTGACTAAGTGTGGCTTCCAGGGGATTTGAGATTTGGCTGCCATTATGGTTCTCACTTGGTTGCCTTGATTGGATGCAAGTGTCAGCAGTAGATGCTATTGGACTCCACTCTCGTGTTGGTCTGCACAAACAATTTAAATCACAAATGACCTGTTTACATTTTGCTCTACTTCTAAACAATGTGGTTGCAGACACAAATATGAGTTACTATATTCAAACCCACCTATACATGGGTTGAGAAAAGTCTGCAGAAGAATTTACTGGGTCTTCGTTTTGTGGTGGTCTGAAAAAAGAGTTCATTTATAACCTTGGTTTCGGTTAAACAATGTGGTTGGAAACTTAAAAATGAGTTGCTATATTCAAACCCACCTATACATGGGTTGAGAAAAGTCCGCAGAAGAGATTACCGGGTCTTCATTCTGTGGTGGTCTGCAAAAAGAGTTCATTTATAACTTTGATTTCAGTTAAATGACGTGTGATTGACTTTTTGACCTCGCATACTTGGTCTTCGTCGTAATAATACCATGTTAAATTACAATAATATGCAACTTTGAAAGAGTGAGCTATTCTGGGTCAAATATGGTTGTAGACATGCACATAAGTTATTAATGTTCTGACCCACCTATATATGGGTTGAGAAAAGTCAGCAGAAGAGCTTATCAGGTCCCAATCCTGCGGTGCTCTGCAAAAAGAGTACATTTTGATCTTAATATCGGTTAAAGGGTGTGTAATTAACTTTTGAGCTCTTCTACATGGTTTTTGGTTGCAAGCATACCATATTACCATGAACGTTGTTACCATACAACAAAATACCAAGGTTTGAAAGAAAAATGAAATATATTGGGTCAATTGTAGACATGCACATAACTTATTTAATTCTCACTCACCTATACATGGGTTGATAAAAGTTGGCAGAAGAGCTTATCGGGTCCCAATCCTGTGGCGCTCTACAAAAAAAGTTCATTTACAAAAAGAGCTTAAAGGATGTGTGGTCGACTTCTTAAGCTCTCAAACTTGGTTTTTGGTTGCAAGCATACCATGAATGTTGATAAATACAAGGAAATACCAAGTTTGCAAGAATTAATTATATTCAGTCAACTGTGTAGAGCAAATTTGCTTTGATTTGGGGCATTTACACATTTATAATTTGCCCAAAACTATTTGTTCTTGCAAACTATAGCATCTTTTCAAGAATTTTCACAGGAGTGGTTACTTGGCAATGTAACTCCATGTAATTTTACCTTTAAAAAATCAGATCACTCTAACCCGGGGATGATCTCAGACTGAGATGATGTTCTGGTTATGGAGATACCGGACATAGACCCATCAATCTTTTCATGTCCAAAGAATTCCTAGAGAACAGTGGATATTATTACACTTACCAGTTACCACACATCAAAGGGGAGAGCAAAGAAGAAGTGGTAAGGTTTGAACCTTAATAGAATTTATAAAATTTCCAGTCTCGTAGAGTGTGGCAAATCGCACTGCAAACTTATGGGTATCTGACATCTTAGATCTTAGATTATATCAGTCTGTGAATACATAGATATGCTTCCTATTAGTAATTTAGATAGGAGACATCCTTATAGTAGATCAATTTATCGTTAGTAAGATATCGGATTTAGTCTAAAAGACAGCATTCCCATAGCAACACTAACCTATATGCAGTACTTCGCTATATCAGAAACTGATTAAGATTATATATGAAAGCTCATGTTCTATATGCAGTAGTTCACTAAAACAGAAAGTAGTTTAAAACCTCATTGGACAGAATGGTGCCACAGTAACATAACTATATTAAAACCTCTAGAAGTAACTTGTTTCCCGTTTCATGTATTGTAGACAGATGCCATAAGGTTTATGCTTTGACATATGAGAGAGTATGAGATGTATTCTACGAACTCAGGCACTACCCAAAATTATGAAAATACAGTAAATTTGAGTTGTATATGACTGGATATACAAGAACTATATGCGAGGAAATCTAGACAGAACAAGCAGATTTGAGTGTCTTGCCTGGCCTACTTGATCTTTATAGCTCATGAATACAACTTTGCTGCCCCTAGCAGGGAATCCAGACAAACATGAGACCTGAGGCCAGGTAAAACGTAGATTTGAAGTGTAATGCTCTTCCTGAAATGATTCATTACCCAATGTGCAGTTAGATTCTCACTAAGATATAATAAAGAGGCATACTAAACAGGCCAGACAGTCATATACAGAGTATTCATAATGGCTACCAAGTACCACACACTCACGTGAAATATAAACAATTAAGATATAGAAAATATGCCGAATTCCTGGTTGCATTACAGATAATATTACAATAAATGCAAGATTCCAAACCTTCTTATTCTGCAATAGTTGGCAAGCAACTTCTATCTCTAATTCTCTATATATATCCTCTTTTTAATACACGCAAATGAATTGATATGTATGCTGCTGGTAAACGAATTTAGGGCATCACTAGCTTATAATCCTATGATAAACAATGTGTACGGTGATAATTAGCAGGTAACTTAAATATCAGTATATCCCGATCATCTAACTCTAATTTCTAGTTTCATTATACATATACGTAATACATATCCTAAGCTATGACAATAGGGCTATGCTGGTGAGCTAAGAAGCTATAGCATTTCAAAAAGCTGCAAAACTGTAAGGCACAGAGGAAAACCAACAATATAGTACAAGGTCATACAAGAACATTATTAAGCTAATGATACAAATAGCAATCTACCTATAGCACACAGACAGACGTGTAGTAACAAAACAGCTAATCACATGCCCTTTAATAAACCTCAAATTATGCATATTACCACAAAACTACAAGTGACTTGAGAGATAACCAACATTTGGAACGTATTATGGACCAATCTGGGAACTAAATCACATCGTGAATCCATCTAGTTTATTAAACTGAGACTGTGTATACCCCACTTAGAACTTGCATATGTACTATAGCAAATTATTTTACGACTATGTATTAAACAATTACCTTTTATACATCTAGATACAATCAACTAACAACAAATTAGAGAGTATTATAAGAATTAATACCTAACTAGTGATGAAACTTGTTTATTTTGTAATCAAATGCACAAAAATCATACATAAATCACATCGCAGAAATAAGGCTTAAAATGACATTCAAAACAGTTCACAAGCTAGTTAAATGTAATACTCAGCAGAAAACTAACAATCATTTCTTAAAACACTTTACTTCATGAAACCGTATCAAACAGTTAATTTGTTTACAGTTAAATACGATCAACTAACAACTAATTATATTCACTGATATGTTTACACATCGATAGTCAATATAAATGTATAAAAATGTGATCAAATGCATAAAAAGTGTAACAATATCACAATCAGAGTTCAAACTAATGTTTAAATCACACACGTAACACAAGTACTAAAATTCGTAATGATGTCATCAAATACATAAGTATTGTAGAAAAATCACACTCAGAGTTTAAGTAAATGCTAAACGACACAAATAAGGCGCAAAACTATACTAATTCAGCTCATGAACAAAAAATGCTTACAACTCTGTAAAAAAAAACCGATAATCATGATGACATCGTCAAATACTGAGTGATTGTAGAAAAATCACAATTAGATTATCAGAGTCTAAGCTAATGCTAGATGACACAAATAAGGCCTACAATGACACAAACAGATAATGATAACATTATTTCAATTTAAAAATCACTAAAAACGCATCAAGTGCATAAAGTTTGTTGCAAAATCAAAATCAGGCTCTAAGTTAACGCTAAATCACACAAATAAGCGTAATACGGAACACAATCAGCTCACAATCGGATAGTAATAACAAAGTTATTTAAAAAAATCGTTAAACCTTCATCAAATAGTGATTGTTGTGAAATCACAATAAGTGTCTAAACTAATTCTAGAAGACACAATAAGGCGTAAATGATCCTACAACCGAAAAATACTCGCGATGACGTCATATTATCGCTAAATCACGCAATTAAGGCGTTTAATGATACAAAATCAGCGAACAGATAATAATAACAGATTTCAAATTAATAGTTGTTAAACACACGATGATGTCATCAAATGCATAACAAAACGCAATCAGTTGTAGCGAAATCACATCCATCCAGAGTCTAACCCTAAACTAAAGCTAAATTACGCAAATAAGGCGTTAGTGATGACGTCATCAGATAACGAAATCAACAATCGGAGTCTAAACTAATGCTAAATCATGCAATTAAGCCATATAACAATACTAAAAGTAATATAAAAAGGGTGACGTCATAAAACTTACAACGACGTGATCACAACCTGCAGAATCATCATCAGCGCAATCAGTGAACAATCTGAGAAGTAAAGACGAAAGCCAGGTGCCTTTAATCCTCTTCAGTTGTGGAACAAGTGACGGAAGATGACACATCACCAGTAGGAGGACAGTTGAAAAACGAGCGTATTGGACTTGCCACGTGTCACCTGTGTTTTTTGTTGTTGTGGTGTTTGTGAATTGGTTGATAACGAGTAGCACGTGCCCGCGCTTCGCGGCGGGGTAATAACAGTGTCTATTTAGTGAAAGAACTAAAATATAAAACAAATTAATGTATATTTATTTGAAGGAATCAAATATAAAATAAGGTAACCATTAAAGAAGTAAAATGTAAATTTCGATCTAAATACTAAAAATGCAATTCGATTTAAGGACTGAAAATGCAAAATAATTATCTACCGAGGAACAAATTAGTGTATATTTAGTTGAAAGACTAAAATATAAAATAAGGTAGCCATCAAGGAAGTAAAATGTAAATTCCGATTCAAGGACTGAAAATGCAATTCAATTTAAGGACCGAAAATGCAAAATAAGTTATCTACCGAGGAACAAATTAGTGTATATTTAGTTGAAGGACAAAAATATAAAATAAGGTAGCCATCAAGGAAGTAAAATATACATTTTGATTCAAGGACACTAGAAAATGCAATCCGATTTAAGGATTAAAAATGCCAAATAAATCATCCACCGAGGAAGAAAAATGTAAATTTCAATTTAATAAGGACCAAAAATGTAAAATTCAAAGGACTAAAATGTAATAAAAAGTAACGACCAAGAACTGAAAGTGTAAAAATTTAAAGACTAACATGTATTTCAAACTAACAATTAAGGGCTAATATTGCATATTATACATAGTATAAAATTTACTATTCATGAATAGTATTTAAACATTTGGTAAATGTTGTTATATAGAGTAATGTGCGTTTGGTAGGGGATGATGATTGTTTCCGGAGATGTAATTTTTTTGTTGCGTTGTGAAGACGCGATTGGTTCGTGTGTGTGAGAGAGATTGTGAACCCTGCCCTACACCCTCTTGACAGATGTCAAACTCTTATTTGAGACATTATGAGTCACTCGGATCACCAAAATCCAAATTCAATCCACACCATACAATTTAACAATTTATAGATGATAAAAAAAATAAAAGACTTAAAAAAAAGCCCCAATTTTATTTCTACACACAAATATCTCTTCTCTCTTCCACACACAATTTCATTCCCACACACAAATACCACCTTTTCTCTCTCTCTCTCTCCCACTTGACATCCACCGTTAGCAGATCTTCTTCCAGCGAGTTTATTCTCACTCTGTTAGGTTAATTTCACGGCTTTAATTTTTTTTTATCCATAAGTGTTTTGGTGCACCCGGAAGAAACTAGGTTATTTCAAAATTATAGAATTGTTTTTTGGATTGCAATTATCTTCTGTTACATTGTGTTTGGCATGTTTTAGCGTTACGAAAATAATGTAAGATTTGAATTCGGAGGGTAAACTTAAATAATCGTCTAATAAATATCAGTATCTTATAATTTTTCAATTTTAGTATATACTTACAAAATATTACAAAATATTTTTAATTGATTGTGTTTGGATACACATGATAGGGAGAATAATAGGTTTATAATTTAATTTAGGCTTTTTTTTTTCAAATAACCTCTTCTCACTTTTTTTTTTGTTTTTTTTTGCATATCACACCCACCACCACCTCATCTCAGTCTCCACCATCCACCGGCAGCCACCATCCAAGGCGACGGAAACCACCATCATCCTAGGCGCTGCTACCTCCACCATCTGAACCGCCATAAAAGGTAAGGGTTATTTAGGTTGGTATGATGCGTAATGAGTTTGTTAAATAGCCTGACATTTCTTAGATTTTTTTTTTTTGTGAATTTTAGGTTAGTGCGATTGGTGTTATGAGTTGTGATTAAGCAATTGATTTGGTTAGTTAACGGATACTTTTGGTTAACAAGTCTTTAAACATTGTGTATGTTCACTCATTTATATTCCTGGATGTTTCGTGACTTACCACTATGCCGCTTTGTTGGTTGCTTCTAAGATAAAAAGAACTAAAAGGGGAAGTCATGTCTAAAACATCAAATTGACAAACCTTTAAAAATATAGTCATAACCTTGGTTGCGATTCAAGGTTTTTATTACTCGTGTATTACCTTCAAACTAATCATGTTCTAATGCTTTTCTAGTAGTGGAAATTTTGATTCTCTTCCATTCATATTATTGGTAAATGCTATGGCTTATAGAACCATGAAACATGGACAGATTTAAAGATGACTCTTGTTGTACCAATGAAAAAAATATATTCTCATTTGTAAATAAAGGAAGAAGTGCGCTCTTTTGCGTTTGACTTGTTGAGTATCGCTTTCCTTGTCTGCATTTGCATGCACACTCAAATATATGTGCTAGTATCCTGAACAAACTCTTGCTTTCTTTTTAAATAAAAGTGGAACTTGGTCTTTCGTAATTTGTATTTTTAGAATCATAATCAGTCATTGGATTACCTGCTAATGAATTCCAGTAGGCGGAACAAAAAGAGATGTGGACCTTGTTGTTAATAGTCGTGTACGCGTCTCTAAAGTTTAGCAACAAAAAAAGAAATTTAACAGAAAATTTCATACTTGCAGTTAGTTGTTGAGAAAATTGGTTGACAAGGGTTGTTGCAAACTGGTCTCGTGAGACGCTGTGGCGTTTATTAACTGAGTTAGGAGCAAAATAATTGTTAATTTAATCATTGTTTGTGTAAAAGTCCATCCGGCTAGCATAGGCTGCAAGGTTGGATCTCAATACTTCTTTACTATGGATACCAACACAACAACTTTCTTGTTTGCTTTCGGCTCTTTTGTATTCTTCATACCAGTTTGCAGCTTCTGTTTGTTTTTCTTTGTGGCCAAATTGGAGTCTTTCTTGACCCTTCCTCTTGGGGTAAATGAACGTTATCACTCGTTTTTGGAAGTGGAAAATTTGACCCTTCTACCCTAAATTAGGTCAGTTTGGGTTAGCTGTAAAACTATATTGGTAGATTTGACACTCGACAGTTTATCTAAAACTATGGGTTGATATGTTTTAATACCATGAACACAAATCAGGAACTCGAGCCGACTACACTTCTTTGGGAATTTCAAAGGCACGAACCTCGTTGATACTTGCTTGGAGGTATGATCTTACACATCCAAAAACACCTCATTAGTTACAAAAAATCTTTTTTTTAGCCTTCGTTATATGCTGCAAATTGGTACATTGTGTGTGATTAATCTAGAACCGTAGATATTCTTCCTTTG
>BQNB010101478.1:0-24461 GCA_026074375.1 Tanacetum coccineum | reverse complement strand
CACAACAGCTTGAAGCTGCACAAGCAATTTCCTATTTGACTTCAAGATTAGATTGAAAATTGCTCACTGTTAATATTTTTTCATTATAAGTGTCTTATATATTTTCTGATAATATATGTTTTGTACGAGGCTAGCAAATGCCAGTTGTTTCTCCCCTACGAAACCGGGACCATGAAGGTTCTTTATGTTATAGGGATGGTGTATCCGGTTAAGCAAGTACATGGAAAGTCAGTGCTACAGGGGCCTGCGAAGGTGCATGTAGACAATGTTGAAGCCGATTACAAGGACTACGTTCTTCCAATCCCAACCAAAAAGTTTAGTAAAATAGGAGAAACCGTACTTAGTTTTATTTAATGGCCCAAGAAGTATATTGAACTCACCAAGGTAAATTGGTCTACATAATATTAACTTTTTATAATATTTTAGTAACATTCACTATTACAGAAAGTTGAATAAAGCCCCTCATGATAGGTTGTTAAATGCCCAAAACATTGAGATATCTTGAATAAATGGTTGATTTGTTCCCAAAGTATATCAATTGCACTTTATTTTTAACTAGTGGTTACCTTTATTTAAGTTTCACCGTAACCAATGATAACCTTAAATATGTTTGGTTCTACACTAATTACTTATTATTCATACGTTTGATTGGAAATAGGCAACAAGAGTTTATGTTGACTAGTAGTAGGTGTTTAGTATGGAAAAAAGTACTTAATGATTAAGTTCTTGTTTCATGTAATATGTTGACTTTTAATTATGGTGTGTGTCATACTGGATGACGAGGAAACTGGAATATGGAGTTCTTTTTTGACAAACAAGTATTTGAGATAGCACAGTCCAAAAATATTGTACAATGCTGCTATTTTGAGTTATCTAATGTAAACTTGCAAATGGACTTGTCATTTCACTTGTTTTAATCCATGCTAGTGATTCTTAATACATGGAGCTTCTTTATATTATAAGTCGGCAAGAATGAAAGCTCAAGAACAAGAGGAGCCGCAATCTAAAGGCTGGTCACTTAAATATATGGTTGAATCTCGGATGTTAGGCATAAAGCCACTTCTTGTTTGGTGATATTGGACGAACGGGTTGGTAAGTGTTTTATGTCATTAATGCCGTTTATTTGAAGCTTTGGGGTGCTTTTTTTGTTTGGGAGTTGATGTAATGAAATAAGATTTTTAAAGGTGCGAATCTAAACGCGTGATTAAGAACTTTATCACTAAAGTTAATTTTGAATCTTTTTTATTCAGGGCTGAAATTAATATTAAATCATGGGATTCAGTGTTGAATGACCTTAATAAAGAAAATAAAAGGACCAGTGATTGATAGAACGCCTTATGCCTATTGGAAGGGAAATTCATGGGTTGCCGGACACGGATCTCATTTATGTTTAATAATGAGACCTACAGTGACGTCAATGGTGTATGTTTTACTTTCTATATGTTCAAGTAGTTAATAAAGTTGTCTTGTAATTTTCGGATGTGTTTTTTGCAAGAGTAGGCAAGCTCAATGTAATAAAATTTGGTAGTAAACTTGTAATGTCAATGGAACTTCTTTATTTGAAACAATGCCATGATCATTTCGGAAAAAGAAGAGCAACAAATTCATTCCAGAAACATTTTTTTTTTCTTTTTCTTATACACTTACATCCATGTTTTTAAGAAGAAAACAGGGCTTTATAACCACAAATAGAGCCCGTTTTGAAACCGGGCTCTATATGCATTCCGAATAGAGTCCCCCCTCCCCTTTAAGCCCGTATGCCAAAACAGGGCTCTATAATGATTTTCAACCGGGCTCTATGCCCTTTTTTGTAGTAGTGAACCTGGATGCATGGACGGAGCCATTTGGGTAACGGGTGTGGCTCGTGTCACAAGTGTCTATTTTGTCGAAACGAATTGAACTGTTTTTTAGTTGTAAGTCGTGCAAATATTTATGTGCGACTTTCTTTCTTTATGATCAACTGTCTAGTTATAAAATTCTGTATGGTACAAAGTTTAGTACTTATGAATAAATGAAGAAGGATTTGTGCGACTCTCGATAAAAAAATGATACATAAATGCTAATGTCAATCAAGGCAATCACAATTAATGATAATTGCTAATGACAACTAATAATATATACTCGCTCGTCTCTCAAATAAAATGGAGAAATTTAAGATGAAATGCATCTGATTTTGTAAGTGTATTTGAAATGTGTGATTATAATTTTTTCTCATCGTTTTCATTTTAAGTTTAGTTCTCATTTGATCCTAGCTCTTACTTGCTTAATATAATGATTAAGATCCACTAAGGTTTTTATGAACATGACCCGATAAAGCTCTATCACAATCAAAAAGAAAATCGGGTCCCTTAGTAGTCCCCATTGCTATGATCATGAGAAAACCTTATCGATAATGTTCATATGAACTTTAGAGGATCTCAATCCTTGATATAATTATATATGCGCAAAAACCTTGTGATCAACAATACAAACACAAAAAGGCATTTTTAATGGTGTGGTCGTTGGACGAGAAGAGATTCTGGTGTCACATTTATAATACGCGACCGACAACATTTTCTTCAGCGAATGGAGTAAGCGAAACGCAATTAACTTAATGTGTATTATGAAGGTTTTGAGAAAGTGTCTGGATTAAAGGTTAATCTTAGTAAGAGTAAGGTGTACGGGGTAGGAGTGTCGAGAAGTGAAGTTGAGGATATGGCGAGATGTATGGGATGTAGTGTGGGTGATGTAACACCCCCAATTAGGGTCGCAGCGGAATAATGTGTCCGGGAGCGTTACTTCATAGATCAATAGCACAAGATATTAGAACGACCTCTAAAAGAGTCGTTTAAAAATACGATACATTGGATTTATTAAAATTGTTTGATACAAAGCACAACGGCTTAAATTGTTCAACATTTGATGACAAGTATTTTAGATCAAAACAAATATCCCTAGATGTAATGACTCCAAATCTTTTATGCATGACTCCCCAAAAGAGTATTCCAAATGTATCCTTAGCACCTCGTGCCTCATTGACCTGAGAAAACATGCTTTAAAACGTCAACATAAAGTTGGTGAATTCATAGGTTTATGTAAATATAATGTAGGACCGCAAGATTTCCCCGTGATTATGCAACCTGTACACCCATCACAAAATGTATTTACGTTCCCAAGTTTCATGAACACTGAATGCTCGACATGTATGAATTACAATATAAATAATATGCCACATTGCCCGAGATGAAGATTTCCACAACCAAGACAACTCAAATCGACATGGTATACATCCGTTGGTTCACTCCGTGACACCAGTGAGAGCTACTCACCCAGATGGGATGTCAATCCCAAATAGATCTATTTATAACATTCGCGCTCACAACAAGTAATTGATAGTTCAAGATAATGGCATAACAGTGGGTTATCGCTACTTAGGCAAATACATAATCATGATAAAATGTACACTTGCGTCCAATTTATAAAACAATGCTGTATCTCACCCCAAAAGTTGTAAATCATTGATATAGTAAAACAAGGGGCTATGAACTCACCTTAGTAAGTAGTCCTCTGTGAAAGGTAATATTCCCAAGTATGAAAAATAAATCACACCGTCAAATACCTAAGTAAATACGACCAGTCTTGGTCTACAGGTTTAGGCCAACGACTTCATGTATAAACTACAATAATTTGCTTAGTTTATTTATATATATGTTATCACTTGTGTGGTGGTGTACACGTTTATTGTATTCGTTTTCCCACTTTTGCTCTTGGTGAGAATAAGTATGACTATATACTTTAAGTCTACACGTGTATAAGTATTAATAGTAATACACCTATTTATTATTCGTCGTGACTTATTATATACAGAAAACCGTATTATACCACGACTAGTCCATACCTAAAAGTGTTATTTAAATCCACTTAATTATATAAAATACCCCTTAGTTTTCATATTGGCAAAAACAATCCTTATAGTTTAAAATATAGAATATTTATCGTTTACACTCCTGAGTTTCCATATTGATACGTTTAGTCCCTTTATTTTACAAAAATTACATTTTAGGTTCTTATGAGTTCCAAACAATCCCTTAAGTTCAAGAATGTTAAAAACAGTATTATCAATACACTAACAGTATTAACAATATGCCCCAAGCTGTAATAACACTGCAGCAACACTAAACCCCTGCTAGCACACTAACTCTGGCTAGCAGTACTAACTTTCTGCTAGCAGTACCTAACTTATGCTAGCAGCATTTGGGGTGCTAGCAGTACTAACTCTGCTAGCAGTACTAACTTCTGCTAGCAGTACTAACTTCTTAAGCCTGGCAGTATTAACTTCTAACTTAGCTCGTATCATACAACCCATCAGTGAGTTAACAAATTCGTTAGAGTTTGTTTGAGCTCGTGTTGGACACAAGACGCGGCTATGGTCTTGCTAACTTATTTCGACATATCCCAAACAACCCTAGTTCGCATATACTATAGTGTACACATCCTTTATTGAGCAAGACGAGTTGTTAAGTATTATGATACGTGACATGAAAGTGTTTCCGTTTCCAAACGAGTTATCAAACCTCTCGGCTAAATATTTTACGTGTGCATGTCATGTTTAAACATTCATGCTTATACACAAGATCTTTGTTACGTGCCTTATGGCTTTTGGTTCACCACACAAGTCTATATATGTTGTATATTGTAAGACGTGGACATGGGTTGTGTCATGCTAGGCACGACCCATGTTTAGCTTGTTAACACATAATAACCGTGCCTTATGACACATGAAGCAAACATGAAACTTAAATATGAACGTAGGCTAAGACACTTACAAGGGTCCTAGCTTCTTGAACGTGTGTGTCGTGTAGTCGTGTGGAAACTCGACTTGTATACCCCAAGCCTTAGTTTAAACCGAATCTTTCTTGCTTTCAAACCCTTAAACGTATAACCTTAGCTTATAGATTACTAGGTTATACCTTAGAACTCTTTGGTTGTGAGTTGTGGTGTCGTGTTCGTGGATTTGTGTCTCGGCTGTGGTGACCCGAACGAAGAGAGCAACAAGGATGGTTTTTGCTAGTGTGCCTTTAAGTGTGTGAGTGTGTAAACACTCTTGGTTGTAAGCCTTCCTATTTATAGAGAAAATATCTCTATACCACTTTCTAAAACCATGTCTCCTTTGCTAGAGAAGTGTAGTAGTTTAAGTACATGCTTAGGTGGTTTTTAGGGTAGTTTAGGCTTGCTTAAGTACAAGTATTAATGAATTGGGTGATGTATAAGATTATGCAAGATTTTCTATATTGGTTTGTATGGGTGAGGATTTGCTAAAGGGAGGGAAACACAAGATAAAAATCTTGTGTAAGATTTGTTAAGTACATGTCTTAAATAATTCTAGGTTGTACAAGATTTAGTTAAGATTTACGTGTAATACATAATGGTCCTTGTGTCGTGTGATATGAAGAGAAAACAAGACAAAGTGTGTTTGAGTTTAAGGTTTCCTTAACCTTAAACTAACTATGGTAAACTAGGGGTTAAGGGTACATGTTGTAAGAGCTTGTAAGATTTTGTAAGAGATCCTCCTAATCCCTATGACCCTTGGACGCCTAGGATTATGTTTAGGGTACTAATGATTTGACAATTTCTAGTTATATGGGATAATGGTGTACTTAAGGTGGTTATTAACCATAGTATACAAGGTTTGTCTCAGGCCAATGTTATCACATATCATGCCCGACCCTTGTAGGCTTAGTGACACAAAAACTGTATAACTTTTGTATTTAGGGCATAAAAGTGGGTATTGGTTTGAGTATAGATAGGTATAGGTACTTCCGGGTACGCCTAAATATATTTTTATTACGAAACGTAAACGTTTTACGTAGCCAATAAAATAAAATGTGAAAACTTATGAATTATACTCCAAATAATTATATGACACTTGTTTGACGTAAACTTTTATTTGTTTGATGCCCATTTACGTTGAATGATGGTTTTTAGTTTTTCGCGATTTAACTATATGATTATAATTGAGAGTGTTAGGTTTATGGAAAAGTGTCAATTATGTGGTTTTATTATATTTTGTTATTAGACTTTATTTTGTTTAGTTTAATATAGCTTGTAATAAGGTTTATTATGCTTTAAGTAAGAAATAGCATAATAACCAAAGTCTAGGGACTAGTATTGTCAAGTTAGAAAATAAGAAAGGGAAGCCTCCCTCCCATTGCCTATAAATAGCCCTCTAATCTTCATTAGAGGGTGATGCTCTTGTAACTAACTCTCATTTTTCCCTCCATAATAACATTTGAATTTTCCCTTTACTTGCCCTCATTCTCTCTAATCTTACATGTTGATATGATTGATTCAAGATTCATGTGACCTATCAATTGATCTTATGGATCTTGTTAGAAAAAAGGTGGGAAATTCGGATGATGCTCGGATGAAGTATGGTTAGGGGAAAAGAAATTGAAGTACCAACTCCTGAGGATATATGCTCTAGAAACTTGTAAGCAAATTGCAATTGCTGACAAAATGAGTCATGATTTGATTGATTATTCTTATCATCGTTCTTCAAGGGGTGGGGTCAAAGAAGAGCAACAGAGCGAGTTACATTCTCGTCTTGCAGATTTATTCTTACCCCAAATGCATGATCGATGGTACTGGTATTTGGAGGCTAGAAGAGAATTCTTGATGAAATCAGTTCGTAATCTTGTAGACGATTCTTTATTATATGTGGATGACGTGCCTACGAGATGGGTGAAAGTTATTCCAATTAAGGTAAATGTGTTCGCTCAGATAGTTTGCATGAATAAACTTCCAACTCGGTTGAATCTTTCTCTTAGGGGTTTGGAAATCACCTCTATTGTTTGCCCTTTATGCCACCTAGCAGTAGATTCAACGTCTCATCTTTTGTTCTCGTGTTCTTTGGCTCGTCAATTGAGGAGTAAGGTGTTGCGTTGGTGGGAGCTTGATGATCAAGAGACAAGTTCTTATGATAAGTGGCTTATATGATTCAATAACATTCGTATGTCTAAGAACTTGAAGGCTTTTATAGGAGTTTCGTGAGACATATGTTTGTGTTGGAGAAGATATAGTTGTAGAAGAGAAAGTGTGAAAAACTGGAAATGAAAATGTGGTATTTATAAAGAGAAAGGGTGTTATGATTTTTTTTTTCCAAATCAAACACCCAAATGGTTGGATTTAATAGCCGTTGCTAGTTTTTGTGTGCAAATCACAAAGGTCGACTGGCAGACCACAAACAAGCAAAAGGAGTTTGCTACGTTATGTGGTGTTTTGTGGAGATTCAGGAATTAGATGTTATTTGACAATAGTTATCCTAGAAGGGAGGTTTTATTAGATGATATCGTTCAATTATTGTTTACTTGGTGTTCTAGTCATTGTAAAACTAAAATTAACTGATTAATTTGGATGCAAAATCTTAATCTTACCAGTTTGTAATTTTCTTTCTACCTTCTTACTAATGTTCTAATACAATTTATGTTTAAAAAAGGGGTTAAAATAACAATAATCACTATTGTGTACGATAAACGATAAAGAAAATCAACCATTTTAGATATGTAAGTTACTACTTGTAGTATTTCAGCAACCAAATTCAACTTTTTAAATTATTATTTCATTTTACCATCTATATTTCTGTATACGTTCTCACCACATAGCAATTGATTTTATAATTTATCTATGCTAAAAGATACGGATTTGTAAAATATATTTAAATGTTTACGAACATAGACATTTGAAAGTATGATTGCACTTAAGATTGTTTCAAACATGATGTGTTATTGTAAGCTGTAAGTAACATCAACCTTCACAAAATGTGTTGATTTCTTTTACACTTTATAAGTACGTGATTAATATTATTGTGTAAATTAGCTTTCTCACTAGTTTTGAAATAGTAGCATTTTATTTTCCTTAATATTGTGTTTTCGAGTATGAGTAAAGAAAAAAGGAAAAAAAAGAAGAAAAAATAAAAAAAAGTTGTGTTCTTAAGTTGCACTTAAGGAAGAAAGGGAAAGGAAAATGAATGAAAAATAGTGTAATTTGGTTAGTTTTTAAAGTAAAGTGTTTCCTGTGACACCCATGAATTGAGCAGGTTAGTCATACCTTTAGAGTTGGCTAAGTGTTTATACGTGCTATATTTGTGATCTATGTGACCTTATCTGTGATAACGAATCTCACAATCATAATCACTGAGAAACTTCTAAACCAACGACGTTGCCATCAAAATCACATCCTTTGGTTTTAAGTAATGTGTTTGTAGACTCTTATGACTTGATACCATTACACTTGGTATTCCATACAAGTAGTAGCCATTTCCAAATCTTTAGAGCAAACACCACTGCACCAAGTTCCAAATCATGAGTAGTATAATTTTTCTCGTGAATCTTCAGTTGTCGTGATGCATAAGCAATCACCTTCTCGTTTTGCATCAATACCGCACCCAATCCTTTATGTGACGCATCGCAATAAACAATAAAGTTCTCAGCTTCTTAAGGGAGAGCTAAGATGGGTGCGTTATACAACTTATGCTTTAATGTCTAAAAAGTTGCTTCTTGCTTGTCACCCCCATTCAAAGACGACTTTCTTCTGAGTGAGTTTGGTCATTGGCTTAGTGATTTTTGAAAATCCTTCAATGAATCTTTGGTAGTAACCGGCAAGACCTAAAAATTGATGAATCTCCGTTGGAGTCTTAGGAGATGCCCAATCTTTTATGGATTCGATCTTGGCGGTATCCACGTGAATGCCTTGACTATCAATCACGTGGCCGAGAAATTGTACCTTAGAAATCCAAAATTCACATTTAGAGAATTTAGCGTACAACTCCTCCTTCTTGAGCAATTCTAGAATTGCCTTAAGATGCTCCTTCATGTTCCTACTTGTTCTATGAGATAGTTAGTAATAGTCGTCCTATAAAAACAAATACAAACTAATATCCACGTATGTTTGCCACAATCGTTTTCAGAGGGTCCATAAATTATTGCAGTGCAATTGGTCAAACTAAATGGTATCATCTACTAGAACTCGTATGAACCAGATCGATGTCTAAATGTCGTCTTTGAATATCTTCTTCACTTACTTGAAGCTGATGAAAACCCGATTCGAAAGTCTATCTTCGAATAACACTGGCTCCTTGTAGTTGATCAAACAAAAATCATCAATCCTTAGGAAGGAAAATGATTCATCAACATCAGCTTATTCAATCTCGGTAGTCAGATGCCAACATTACCGTATGATCCGTTCCTTCATTTTGACAACAATAGACCGTATCTCCTAAGAGTGAGGACTGGGTCTAAAAAGCCCATGATTGATAAGTTTTCTTGCAGTTGCTCCGAAACTCTTTTATTTCTGGAAGGAGATAATCGAATAAGTGCTGCCTTGCTAACAAGTTGCAGCACCTGCATCAAATCGATTTGGAATTCCACTTGTCGAGTCGGTGGAAGACCCCGGCAAATCTTCAGGAAATACTTTAGGAAAATCTCGAACGATTGGTACGTCCTCAAGTCGCTTCTCCCCTGACTTGTCTTCAGTCTCCTTCGTAGTAACATGTGCCAAAAAGACATTATGTCCTTTCAACAAATATTTATGAGTTTTGGGCAGACGAAATGATGTTCAACGAGTCCCGTATCCCCTGATTACTTCCTGTAACCATAATGAATTAATGTTTCATTTCCCCAGGGGATACGAGCGATCTTCTCGGCACAATCAATGACAGCATGGTACTTTGCCAACCAGTCCATACCAATTATGATGTCGAAGCTACCAAGTTCTACGGGCATTAATTTTTTTAATGTTTAATGAAGGTCTAAGAATTTTTAATGTACAACACCCGAATGATAGTGTTTATCCCAATAATTTTTCCCTGCCGGCTAATCAACGATCATAATAATTGGTCTATGTAGTTGGTGTGATATCAAGTAGGAAACTAAAATGTAGTAGAGATACAAAACTTCTACTCGCACCATTAACCAAAAATACGATTGAAGCATATCGGTTGTTTTAGAAGCAAAATGTATCCTAACGACGTTGGAGTTCTCGGGTTTGTTCCTCCTGGCATTCCACCACATAAAACCTTGGCTAAGTTTGCGTTTTGCCATTCCCCACGTTGATTAACTCACACGAGTTCCATTCTCTTCTTTCTCGGGCCGTCTTTCCCTTTAAGTGCCTACTCTAGAACCCGACACACATAACAAGTGATAGCATTCTAAGTTGTCCCGAAGTTCCCACAATTGTTATTAGAACTGTTGGGACCAGAACTCCTACAGTCACGAGCCAGATGACTGATCTTTTTGCACTTATTACACCTGGGAGCACATGGCCCTTTGTGGTGATAGTTGCATTTTTTACACAAGGGCAATGATCCCTTGAACCCCATTTTATCACCAGGCCCGGCAAAATTGTAAGCCCTCCTAGTGTTCTGTCTCTTGTTTTGTTGTTGGTGCCCCTGATTGTTTCCAGCATTAAACTCCAACTTCCTCTTCTGCTCAGCCTGCCTTTCAGAATAGTGAGGACTTTTTATCTATCTGATCATTGGCAAACTCAATTGCCTTCTCCATCGTCTGGTTTGATTAATGACATTAACATTTCCCCTCCGAATCGATATCAGTAATTCCACCAACTGATATTTTCTCAACTTCCTCTAATTCCCACGTGGAACATCCTTCCACACATCAGTGCAAGCTCTTGAAAACGCAGAGTATAACTTGCGACATCAGTACCTTTTACTTTTAGGTTCTAGAGCTTAATTTCTAACTTCTTGATTTCACCCCTTGGGCAGTATTGTAACAATCCGTATTTTTGATCAATGTACGACACTATTAAATTCACTATTTATTTTTTTCTCGTACGCGTTCGCTTTTAATTTTAATAGTTAAGTTAAATCGCGTAAACTAAAAATCAACAATTAACGTAAACGGACACCAAAACGAATTAAAGTTTTCGTCAAGCAAGCAATATATTTAATTTTACAAAAGTATTATAAATTTTTTATATTTTATTTTTATTGGTTGCGTAAAACGTTTACGTTTCGCAATAAAATACATTTAGGCATTCCCGGAAGCACCAAAACTTTTCTACGCTTCAACAAATACCCACTTTTATACCCAATACTCAAAAATCACAAAAATATATCATACATATGCATGTATAACCGGATATATAGAGATTGATACACAAATAATCTATTTAAAAAAACACCACTCCTTATTTTCATGAGATTATGTCTCATTTAGGGAACCAACAACCCTTAGTCTCCAAGTTTTGACCAAAGACCAAGACCATGGACTTCCTTAAGACCCTCATTGTGTCTCTTGGACTAGTCTTGTGGTATATATACTTGCATACTAGTTGATAAACACATACACTCTTCATTTACACATTCGCAAAGTCAAACAAATACTCTCTTTCCTCCTCCTAGCTCACGGGCTGTCAACCCTCATACGATACAACCCGATATAAATTTTTTCTAACCACTCTATAACAAGCAGACACACACATATCTAAGGACCTACTAAGATAGTATGAAGGTTATGTTAAGTATTTTCAAGGTTTTGAAGCAAAAAAAAGTGCAATTAAGGGTTTTCTTGAGAATTAAATGTTTCTAATCCTTGCAAGCTTGGTTTAAAAATCTAAACAAGGGTTTAGATGATATTTCTCATCATCATTCATCATCATAAGGTTACCTAAAACCCTTTATGTCTTTACATTTATCATTTTATGTGTAAATAAGTTCTATGTAGTGAAATCCACCATAGGATTCTTTAAACAAGTAAACATATTTTTGCATTGAGATTATAATTGTGTACACCTATTCATTGGTTTTATGTGGTTGATAATTCTAATAGGGACAAGCAATACTGGCACGGTCCCTACCTGTCGGCCCGCTAGATAACCTAAGGATGTAATACAAAGTGATAATAATTGTTATAATGGACTATGTAACAAAGTAGGTTAAACTAAAAAGTTTAAAAATCTGGTTTTTAAACATATTTTTTCTAAAAATATTCAAAAGTTGTTGTTTTAATTCGAAAAATAAAGCCTTCATTTTTATATTATAATAAAATACTACATGTCATGGTACGATTCCAAAATGAAGAAACTCGAAAAACGGCAATTTATAACGAAAAAGATACGACTATTTAAGTTTTTTACGTTAAATATATACTTTTATAAAAATTTCTATTTTTTATAAAAGTTTACTATTCAGACAGAAACTTTTATTTTTGTAAAACTCATAAATAATAGTACTTTCAATAACAAATAAAGTACTACTCGAAAAGAAGCGCTAAAAACGTAGCTATAACGTAATAAAATAGATGTTTACAACGGGTTTTAGACGATAACTAAAACAATAAAAATAACTTTCGTATCAGTTGTGAAGAGTAAAAAGTACTGTCACCTCATTAGGTCCAAATTATGAAAATGTCAAATATAATGATAACTCGTCATAATACAAAGCGGGGCATAAGAAACGTTAAAATCGGGCTTAAAACGCGAAAGTTACGCCAGTTTTACTACAACGGTAATTATAAACGTTTTAACTTGTTAAACACAATTTTACCAAAACGATTAGACGGTGATATAGCTATATAGAATTATATGTGGTTTTAGTTAAGAAAAGTACTATATTACTAGGGAGTTTCATAATGAGGCCTCTTCGGGGTGGCGTATCGACGAGTATGGTTGGATTTACCGATTTAAAGTGTCCCTATCTCCTCATACTTCACTGCTACATGACACTCTTAATTATGAAGCCCGAACGATAGTATGATGACTAAACGACCTATTAAATAATCAAGTGTTTAGTACTTATACGACCTATATTGGATTAGGTTGCATTCGATCGTAAGCATGACGCTTTTTCTATTGTGAATACTTGTTGATTACCATTCACTCAAGGTGAGTTCGTAGCCCCTTTATCTACTACTTGCTTTATTAAATACGGGGGAGATTACATGCTTAATTTCTTTGGACGACAGTGTTTTCAAAACTGTATGCTATTTCCTGTTACATTATTGCCTAAGTATTTAACCAGTATAGCCATTTAAGTCCCCTTTTATATCATGAACCGTTAATTTCCTGCTGGGATATACTCTATTGTTATGAAAGATCGATCGTGGAACTAAGACCATCCCCGTCTCGGGCCTTGGTTTCCTAGTTGACCATTGACGCATTTAACATTTGAAGAAAAAATTTCGAAATGTTTGGCACATCTGTATTGAAAAAATTCGTAGGATGTTTTTTGTAACATCTGTACCTGTGTCGGGTCACAAACCTCGAAACTGGTTTGATTACAGTTTATTAGTTAAGGTTCGGATTCCATGAGCTTAGGGCAATAATACAAGTTTTAGACTATTGAATGTGTTTCAATACGTCAACTATTAACTGTCGATCTTTTTGTCCTACGCAATTATCCCTGATAAATCAGAAATTCACTCAACAATTTTGTTGACCGTTTAGCATGTTATTAATCTCGAGTGCTGAGGCATAAGCTCGGATGGTAGCCGTGACGGATATCTAGTTAGGGGATTCTGATTTCTGTAAATCAATGAACTTTTGTCATATAAAAATCTTAATGTCTTTTTCTCAAAACATGGACCTACACGTTGAAAAAACTTTGATCTTTTGTAATGACATTGAATGAATCTTATTTTAAACTCAATTAAGGTCGTTTTCTATATCTTGATTTTTGTACTTTAAAAACTTAGCACCCCATTGTTCACTTTCCACTTGCGACCGATTTTGGGGGGTGTTACAGATGGGTACCGAAAGTCCAAGGTTATAGGAACAGGGTCATTGTCAAAACCTAGTCATAACCACAAGTTTAAAGATTTTCTTTCTTTTATTTTTAAAATACAGAATCCTTCATCGCTATCACATATTCACGCGCGCGAAATCCCTGATCCTTACTTAGCTTATCCCGATTTTCATTTATATTGCAATAAATATAATCATATATTTAATAACTTGGTTTAAATTCAATCTCTATAAACTTCTATCCTTTTGACCATATCACACACACACAATTTATCTACTACGATCAATTATATAAATATCGACTATCCTGATTAATTTATGATATCAATGCTTAGACTTTATCCCTTTAGGAATTTTCGCTTAAATTTCTGTTGTACTTTCGCTTCAATTTTTGTTGTACTGAATAATTTCAAGTATCTATCAAATTAACATATTATGAAAACGTCAATTCTACTTTAACTCTCTATAAGTTTTTATACAAATCACTCCCACCAATTATTAGGAAATTATAGTCACGATTTAAGGACGAAAATGAGCATCGCATCGTTAGCCCTCAAATATACATAGCCTGATCAACTATGTATAATTCAGGAAGGACCATGCACATGCTGAGAGTAGTCACCTTAAAACTTCTTGTCAAGAAACAATTTTCTATTTTAGGGTGCGTATTCATGAAACACGTTTACTTTAGGAAATCAAATTAGTAACCATAACAACTAAGCAGACCTTTACTCCACCTTACTATAAAGTCGACGTCATCTTATACCAAATCCTAAGCCACGAAGCCGAGACACATCACTAGCCGCCCTAGGACAATTCGCTATCAAACTTGCTCACCAAAAAGAGTTACGCCGATGTGAGGCGTAAGCCTTTAAAATTTCAAGTTGGCGACCGAGTTATGCTTAAGGTTTCGCCTTGGAAAGGAGTAGTACGCTTTGGCAAACGGGGGAAGCAGGCTTGAGCTGCCTCAAGAGTCGAGCATGGTTCATCATACGTTTCACGTATCTAACCTAAAGAAGTGTTATCCGATGAACCGTTGGCAATTCCGTTGGAGGAAATACACTTTGACGATAAAACTCAACTTCATTGTAACTCTCGGCAAGGAACTGAGTATACCTGGGAACATGAAGACCAATTCCAGAATAAAATAATCCGCATCTATTCACCGAACCCGGTCTTTCATCTAGTGTCCGCAACCTTGAGTCCTTTAGGACAAGGCTGCATTTTATTATTGACAAAACGGGGAAGGAGTGGTAACAATCCGTAATTTTTATCATGTACGACACTAATTAAATTTCACTAAATATTTTTTTCTCGTACGCGACATCATCTTTTAATTTTAATAGTTTAGTTAAATCGCGTAACTAAAAATCATAATTAACGTAAACGTGGACACCAAACTAATTAAGCTGTTCGACAAGCAAGAGTCCTTAAGTTATCATAACATGGCAACCAACTCCTGCCATTTAAGCATAGAGTTCCGTCGGCACGGGGTTCCAACTTTTCCTTCGGTATATCTTTCCTGATCATACCTCCTACGTCTTCAATCTTGAAGTTCTCTGGTTTCTGTACTTATATTTGAGCTTCTAAAATTTGTTTGGGGAGATTCAAACCAATTGTCATGACTAAGGCTCGAATCCGTAATGGCTTATTCCGTTCTTTATTGTTTAAGGCATCGGCCACTACATTTGCCTTCCCCGGGTGATAACGAATTTCGCAATCGTAATCATTGAGCAACTCTAACCAGCGACGTTGCCTCATGTTTAACTCCTTTTAGTCAAGAATGCGTTGAAGACTTTTATGGTCGGTAAACACAGTGCACTTGGTTCCATACAAATAGTGTCTCCAAATTTTTAGAGCAAACACTACTGATCCAAGTTCCAAATCGTGAGTCGTATAATTCTTCTCGTGAATTTTCAATTGGCGTGATGCGTAAGCAATTACCTTCTCCCTTTGCATTAATACAGCACCCAATCCATTATGTGAAGCATCACAATAAACCACAAAATCTTCGCTTCCTTCAGGTAAAGCCAGAATTGGCGCACTACACAACTTCTGCTTTATTAACCAGAAGGCGGCTTTCTCCTTGTCACCCCAATCAAACTTAACTCCTTTCTGAGTAAGCTTGGTCATTGACTTGGCGATCTTCGAAAATCCTTCGATGAATCTTCGGTAATACCTAGTAAGACCTAAAAATTGATGGATCTCCGTTGGCATTTTAGGAGATGCCCAATCTTTTATGGATTCGATCTTGGCGGGATCTACGTGAATGTCTTGAATATCAATCACATGGCCGATAAATTGCACCTTGGGATTCTAAAACTCACATTTAGAGAATTTAGCATACAACTCCTTTTTCTTTAGCAAATCTAGGATTAACTTAAGATGCTCTTCATATTCTTCCTTGTTCTTTGAATAAATTAGTATATCGTCAATAAAGATGATCACAAACTTATCAAAATATGCTTTGCATACCCGATTCATGAGATCCATAAATATTGCCGGTGCATTTGTTAAGCCAAATGGCATAACTTGGAACTCGTAATGACCATACCGAGTTCTGAATGTCATCTTCAGAATATCTTCTTCACGTACTCGAAGCTGATGATAACCCGATCGCAAGTCTATCTTAGAATAAACATTGGATCCTTGTAGTTGATCAAATAAATCGTCGATCTTTGAGAGTGGATAACGATTCTTTACTGTTAGCTTGTTCGGTTCTCGATAGTCAATGCACATTCAAAATGATCCATCCTTCTTCTTGACGAACAAGAACGGAGCTCCCCAAGGTGAGTAACTTGGTCTTATAAATCCTTTGTCGGATAGTTCTTGCAGTTGCTCTGACAACTCTTTCATTTCGGAAGGAGCCAATCGATAAGGTGCTCGTGCTACAGGTGCAACACCAGGTATCAAATCGATCTGGAATTCCACTTGTCGAGTCAGTGGAAGACCCGGCAAGTCTTCGGGAAATACTTCAGGGAAAATCTCGAACGATTGGTACGTCCTCAAGTCGCTTCTCCCCCGACTTGCCTTCAGTCTCCTTTGTAGTAACACGTGCCAAAAAGACATGATGTCAATCGAGTCTCGTTTCTATGGTTGCTTCCGTCACCTTGAACAATTAAGGTTTCATTTCCTAAGGGAATACGAACGATCTTCTCAGCACAAACAATGACAACATGGTACTTTGCCAACCAATCCATACCAATTATGACGTCAAAACTACCAAGTTCTACGGTCATTAAGTCAATGTTGAATGGATGATATAAGAAGTTTAATGTATAACCCCGAATGATAGTGTTTATCCCAATTATTTTCTCGTCGGCTAGTTCAACATCGTAATAATGGTCTAATGTAGTTGGTGTGATATCAATTAGGGAACTAAATGCAGTAGATACAAAACTCCTATTGGCACCAGTATCAAATAAGATAGAAGCATAACAGTTGTTTAGAAGGAACGCACCCGTAACGACGTTAGAGTCCGAGTTTGTTCTCGCATTGCCCACCACGTAAACTTTTGCTGGAGCATTGCCATTCCCACCTTGATTACCATGGTTTTTGTTCTTCGGCTTTGGGCATTCCCTCTTAAAATGCCCCTGAACACCACACTCATAGCAAGTTCCAGCATTCTGAGTCGTTCCGGAGTTTCCACGGTTGTTATTATTACCACTGGGACCAGAACTCCTACAGTCACGAGCCAGATGGCCGATCTTCTTGCACTTATTACATCTGGGAGAAAATGGTCCTTTGTGGTGATAGTTGCATTTTGTACACAAGGACAATGATCCCGTGTACTCCCTCTTCTCACCCGGCCCAACAGTGTAAGCCCTCCTAGTGTTCTGTCTCTTGTTTTGTTGTTGGTACCCCTGATTGTTCCCAGCATTAAACTCCAACTTTCTCTTATGCTCAGTTTGTCTTTCAAAAATAATGAGGACTTTTTTATCCATCTGATCATTAGCAAACTCAATTGCTTTTTCCATTGTCTTGGGTTGATACGACATTACATTTCTCCGAATCATATCAGGAAGTCCACCAGCATACCTATCAACTTCATCCGATTCCTTAGGAAACATCCTTCCACACATCAGTGCAAGCTCTTGAAAACGCAGAGTGTAACTCGCGACATCAGTTGCTTTTACTTTTAGGTTCCAGAGCTCAATTTCCAACTTCTTGATTTCACCATTTGGGCAGTATTTGACTCTCATCATCTTCTTCGGTATCTTTCAATCCATAGCATAAGCAACATTTTGAGTAACAGTCTTCATGTGGGAGTTCCACCATGTTAGAATATTTCCACGGAAATTGCAAGTAGCAAACTTAACTTGGTTCTTCACAGCACAGTTGCTGATATGGAACACTGATTCTATCTTCTCGAACCATTGTGACAACACAACCACTCCTTCAGTACCCTTAAAAGTAAGGGGCTGGCAATTCAGAAAATCCTTGTACGTACACTCACGTGGAGTGCATACAATTCCTCTAATTCCAGTGTCAGAATTGTAGCTTCTGTTGCCATGGCCATTAATGCTATTTCGAAGAGTTTCATGATTAGCAAGTGCAACAGACACTCTTGCTTCGATCAGTTGCTCAACAGCAGCAGCTGTCATTGGGGCAGCAGCCGCCGCAGCAGCAACATCCCTTGCAGCAACAGAGGTTCTCTTTGGTGGCATATTGTTCTAAATCACAACAATATAAAACACGTGAGCTTTTATAAACATCACAACATGACATGGGTACAACATATATAACAAGATCACATCACACAGTGATTATATAACATGACTGGGATCACAACACATAACAGGATTGAGATCGACATGACATAATACAACACATCATACTCCCTCCGTCCCTAAATAAATGTTCACTATTAACTTTCGAAGTCATTATTCTTCAACTTTGACCTTAAATTATTTTGTTTGTGTTATATAGTACTTGATGAAAATCATACCAATGAAAATACATTTATAACTCAATCCATTCATATATTTTGCATCAAGTATTATATAACACAATCAAAATAATTTGTGGTCAAAGTTAAACAATAATGACTTCGAAAGTCAATAGTGGACACTTATTTAGGGACGGAGGGAGTATATAACTGGAAAACATACATGATTGTCTGATACAAGAAAATAATACAAATCCTACTGCTGTGCTAGCTGGGCATAAAACCCATAATACTTAGCCGACTAACATAATGATAGCTATAAACATGACATGAAAACGTAAACCTAGGCACAACTATCAGCGCCCTCGGGATCATATGCATGAGTCGAATCTCTAGCCTGAAGTGCCTGAATTTGTCCTAGAGCCGCTGACAATTGTCCTTGTAGCAATGAAATCTGTGCAACCAATGTCGTTGTCAATGACTCCTGTGAAACGATCTGATAATCCTGAATCTGGGTGTGAGTCCTATATGCCTGCAGCTCATGGTGAACTGCCGAACTCAATCTCACTGAATATGCCCAAGCCTCTCGAGAAACTAAAGCCTCCTGCTTACAAATTTGTTATAGAAGTTTACGTTGTAAGTACATGAGGACTTTAATCTGTGCATAAATAAGTGTAGATTTTAACTAATATACATTTGTAAAAGTAAACAATCGTGTTAAATTGCATAACATACATTATAAATTATTTGTGTTAGATAACTGAACCAAATCTAATCTACCGTTGTGGAATTTCTTATCCATCCTCATTAAACCAAATTTACAGGAGGTGAAGGAGCGTCATAGCTATGATTAAAGTCACAAAGTAATGTATTATAACACAAACTGAAAACATTCACAACTCTAATGTTGAATGTTAGCATCTCACAACACATGCTTCTTATAATCCGTTACACTATAAGAAAACACGAGAAACTAAGCCTAGCAGAGACAGAGATTAACACAACTACCACCTAATTTCCTTGTCTATGTGGCGAAACACAATATATATAAATGCACCTAAAAAACTAGCGAGAAACATCACAGTTTAAAACCTACGGAATTACAATCGACTCAACTGAGACTTAACCATACTAAAAGAAACGCATAATTTCAAATGAAGCTAAATTTTCCAACTCAAACAATAGCAATATTTGATTATTCACAATTAACAAATCGATATGATTACACAATTCCTTAACTAACAGTACACTAACAATTGAAGGATATAAGTGTACACCTAGAAAAGATTTAGAACACAACACGCTACTTGATACACATAAAGGCACCTCACAACACATACAACAAAAGGAAAAAAAATACTTAATGCTGTTATTGGTAGCAATAAATGTCATGCCTATATTTTTTTATGTTTCATTTCAATAACGCGTAAAAGAAAACAAATGAAAAGGGACTAAGGGAGTTCATATTACACACATGTGATTTTGTGGTGTGCACGTAACTTTGTGTGGTGTGCATATCACTCTCAAATGAAAAATACAATAACATATAACATTAGAACAAAGATTTAACAAAAGAAGCCTTCAAAGTTCAAACCAATAAACATTACAGTTACCTAATATTGATGGATAAGTAAGAATGCAAATGAATACACATCAAATTGGTATCATACTTGCATCAAAATAACAATACACATGATCAAACCAAACCAAACAACTAAATAATGAAGAACAATAAGAAAAACTCTAACAGATTTGGCTCGCTTACTTCTAAGCTAATTAATAGGCCCATTACTAATTAAATGCATCAAAATTATTGCCTCCATAAAATTTGGGTTTTATCATATTTATAAACAGCTTAAAGACAATTTAGAAGAGATGCAAAGCACACCAACCAATTCAAAAAGCAGACCAGTGAGTGACGAACATATTCACAGGAAACGATACAAAGCACAACAACATATTTACAAGCACACAAACAAATTCAAAGCACAAAGGAAATAATAAACAGTTATCAATCAATAACTCAAAATCAAGATGAACAATTTGAGCAGTAACTAACCATATTATGAAGGTAGTCTAACCCACCGAATACACTTTTGTCAAGACGAAAAGATCGGTATGCCAAAATAGTTGATGTCAAACTGTCATACACTGTATAGTCCATAACCGTATAGTATAATGTTACCTAATGAAAAATTTCGAGTTGAATGTGACTTAGGAATAGGAAATAATGTTGTTGGTGATGGTGACGGGTTCTAAGAAGGTGTCGATCTGGTTTTGTATATAAAGACGAGAGGGATGTTTTTAGGGTTTTACCCGATGGATACTTGTGCTTGTTTGTAGATATATGTGTTTGTTTGAGGATGATCCTCGTCGTTCAATTGAAGGTAGGAACCGGATGGATGAAGTGTAGGGCAAAGATCTGATTTGGTTATACCTTCGGGATCCGCGAGAACCTCCCATTGTTAAACGCTTTACAGATTTAAATATGATAGAAGTACAATGTGTCATTTAATATGAGTTAGAGGTTGGTAAGACTTCACTTCTGCAAAGTAAAAAATATGGGTTGCTTTTTATAAACTTCAAACTAATTAATATAGCTTCTTCTACCACCTGTACTGATAGAGTTTTGTATAACAAAAGAAACTCATAAACTCACCTTTCTATTTGGGACTGCTTATGTGATCTCTTTTTGTGGCTGATGACTTTTGGGGGTAAAGATAAGTCAAAAGATGCAATGAAGTTTGGTGAAAGTCTTTACTAGTGTTTGAAGTAGATTACAGATTTATAGGAAAAGAGAATTACTTATTAAAAAAATGTATTTTCAATAAAGTTTAATGATTATAAATTGTTACTATATGTGTTACTTATAAATAATAAATGGTTCAGTGATAGGTTTTTAAAATTCAATCGTATAAAATCGTATATAGAAATGTCTTTTATGATAATTTTACCTCTTAACTTAATAAATAATCGGGCTAGCCAAACACCCAAAAAACTGATAATCTAACTATTGCGATATTAAACAATATAATCAAATCCAAAAACTATGTTTCAGAATCACGGTTTGTAGCAACCGATGATTAACAGTTTTCAAAACGCATAAGCTATTTCAATAAGCAATCTCAAACACACCCTAAGAGAACAAGTAGAACGACAACTACAAAAAGTATCGGATAATTGCCCTTAATTTTATCTACAGAAATGATAAGGTGAACATCGCGTGAAAGGGTGTTCGAACATTTTTATACGACGGGTATCCCATATGATCCTATATAGTGACATTTTATATGGTGAGTGTCGAGGTAATTTCCCGTACCTCGAGTGAGAAGTGAGATCTTCCTAGATTCTGAGGGGTATTTAGCTGGTCCTGAGAATAAGAAAGAAAGACGCGTTAGACTCGTCTCGGGTTGTGACTCAAGACCAAGCTCCGACGTGAGAGTAAGTATAAGTTGAGAGTCGGAAGGCGTAAAGTAAATAATTAAGTATGAGTGCAGTAAATGCTACCTGGTCTGTAGTAAATGAGGGGGTATTTATACTACCTGGTTGGGTGTGCTGAAACACTGTTCCTGACACCTGGGGAATGGTTGTGCCGAACTACCCCTAGGCTGGTGTCAGATGGTATGGTCGCGTGGGGAACACAATCCCGTAATTTCTAGAATGGCGGTGTTGCCTTGAGTGGGTGGCTATGGATCGCTGCTCTGAGAGAGGTCCTGGTCCTTTAGGTGCCACTTACCAAGTTCCTTTGGCAGGTACCCTCCGGAAGGGTATGGCGTCCTCCGGTTTGGGTCCCTCCGGTATTTACGGCAACAGTGAGCGAGTGTCTCATACGGATTTCGTATGATCTAATCTCTCAGACATATTATTATGCTAAGTATGTCATATGATATTTGAACAAGTGATGTTTGTATGCTACTGTACAACTTAATGAATGTGCATTTTTTTAGCGTTCAGGGACTTAATCCCATAGTTCCCAAGGGAACCAATCCTGCTAAAAATTACATCATGTTTGCTCCTCATCATGGACAGCTGCATATATGTAAATTGGGAAGGATGTGTTGATGTTCAGCATCTGAAGCAAACATAAATAAAGCAAACCTACTTCTTGTTTATATATCATAGATATCAAAATCAATCGACAAAATACAGTAGAAATAAACTATATGATATAAAAAAAGTTCACGTTGTTTCCAGACCTTTGCGGACGAATGAGATAAACAAATGCCAAGATGCAAGGGGAAGCAAAAAAACAAACACCATCCTACTAACAAATGATAACAGAAATGCCAATCGCTAGAAAGAAACATGTTCTATATGCCCAAAAAAGCTACGAATGTCCCACGTATATAGCCTAGGATCGGAGTGCTCCCAGGTAACCGAAAACTGTCGTACGGGTTCCCGGACGGCGAACTACATGCAACCCGAAAGAAGACAAAACGTTAGTCTCGATAAAGAAGGACACCATCTTCAAACTTTTGGAAAATAACAAGCACTTTATGCAACCACACTATCCCTGGGAATTAAGGAGCGAAGGTCTCCAAGGATACCGACACCCAGGTCAAAAGGCTAGGCAGAAGGTTGTCTCCTTCCATGTCCGCCCGAGGTGTCAAGAACAGTACTTCCAAACAGTACTTCAAGTAGTATAAATACCCCAGCATTTACTGCTTGAACGGGGTAGGTTTTTATTTTTTACCCACACACATCATACATTTTATTAGTCATATAAACATAACCCCTTCTTTAACGTCCCTTGCAAAAAAGGTACGATTTACACTTACTTACCCATGCCCTAGCTTGTGTCCCATGGGACAACACCCTTTGGCCGAGCTAACGGGTATTTTCTTTCTTGTTCCCCTTGCTTAACTACTTTCAGAAACTTAGGTGGATTACTAACTTCAAGAAGCGTGTGAACTCCTCCCTATTTTCTTCTAGAATGGTAAATACTAAAACAAATTGGCGCCATCGCCGGAGGGACTCTTGATCTTATTCAACCAAGAGATGACTAGTCCCCGTTATAGGTGGAGCTCTGGAAGGTCGAAGACCGACCGAGAAGGAACTCCCCCACTTACAAAAGAACAAATCGAAGGGCACATTCTCCGCCTAAGAAGACTTTAATCGAAAATATCACAACAAGCGAAACAAAGCTGAAGTCTATAATCAAAGATCACAACAAGCGAAACAAAGCTAACCCGATACGGCTGAACTTTGAGATAGAAGACCAAGACCTCAATGAAGATCGCATTGTGAAGGGAAAGGAGATTGATGATGAAGATCTAAGTAAGCATTTCAAAGAAACATTAAAGACGCCCTTTACGCGAAGAATAATTGAGTTCTCTGGTCTAGAATATAGCATGCCAACCAACATCGCATTGTACAACGGGTCTACTGATCCGGCAAACCATTTGAATCGTTTTGTGGGGGCTGCGAACTCGGAGGAATGGCCCATGCCGGTATGGTGCCGAAGGGAGCAAACGAACAGAGCCGTACCAGTACTTTCATTAGATTCCTTGACGAAGTGCCCTAAAGAAATACTGGCAACGGAAATGCAACTGCAATTACCACCACCAAGACCTGTGGCTAATCTGTGAAGGACGGGCGACCTGGAAAAATATTGTGATTATCACCAGGACAAGGGTCATCACACGAATGACTGTATCCAATTAAGAAAGCAACAAGAAATCGCCTTAGAGCCGGGAAAGCTGAATCACTTGATGAAAGACCTGAGGAAGAGGGTGGAAAGGAGACAAAACAGAAACCCTCTAGTGCAGAAGGTAATTAACATGGTCAACGTTCACTCTTCTAAAAAGAAGAAATGAAAGGACCGTGAAGCAACGGAGTC